>JACAFZ010010221.1:0-12581 GCA_015252675.1 Dictyostelium gargantuum | reverse complement strand
TTATTAAATACTATTATTATTTTTCAAAAAAAATTAAAAAATAAAAAAAAAAAAAAAAAAAAAAACAAAAAAATATAATCAACTTTTTTTTTATTTTTTAATTTAAATTAAATTTTTTTTTTTTTTTCTTTATGCACTGTCATCTTAATGACATGACTCACCACCCTTTATACTCTTAACCAGAATAATGCGTTTTGTCAGTTTTTCAAATTATTTTTTATTTAATTTTATTTTAAAAAAAAAATTAAAAAATTAAAAAATTAAAAAATTTCTGAAAATCTTATTACATATATTTGGAAAAACCGAAAAAAGATATTTTTAAAATATTAGTGCCCCGCTACTATAAACATTATAAAACTTTTTTTTTTTTCAATGTGTTTATTGTTTTAATAATTTTTAATATTATTAAATATATTGAAAGTGGTTTGAATATAAATTTAAAAATTATTTTTTCGCTTTTGGTAATCCATAGAACTTTACTTATTTATTTGGTTTTAATGTTTTTTTTTTAGAAAATAACCAAAACGAAGATTTTTTTTGTTTTTCAAAATTATTATTATTTTCATTATTATTTATGTTAATGTTATCATTATTAT
The DNA here is from genome assembly GCA_015252675.1 of Dictyostelium gargantuum. NCBI lineage: Eukaryota > Evosea > Eumycetozoa > Dictyosteliales > Dictyosteliaceae > Dictyostelium > Dictyostelium gargantuum. Next base: position 11,985 of record JACAFZ010010221.1, on the reverse strand, counting down.
TATTATTATTATTAATATTTAAATCGTAATCTTCATTTTCATAAATATCATCATTTTCATCATCTTCATCATCGTCATAATTATTATTATTGTTGTTTGGTGAGGCCATTGGTTGAGAGTTTGAAACAGAGTTTGAAAGCATTGGTGATGAACCAACACTACTTAAAGTATTGCTAGTGGTTGCATTGCAAGTACCACTAACAGTTAATCTACTAGTTGGTGATTGTGGTGATGTTGGTGAAGTTTGTGGCGATGTTGTTGATGATTGTGGAGAAGATGGCGGTGATAATTGGGGTGTTGTTGCAGATCTATTAAATGTATGATTTGTAATCATTGAATTCATATTATTTTTAACTGTATTTGTAGGTGGGGATTGGGCATTGTTATTATTACCACAACCATTGCTAACACCATTATTAATATTACCTATATATGATAAATTTAAAGAAGAACCACCATAATTACTATGATTAATTGGTTGATTTTGAATACCATTGCTATTATTGCTATGATTTAAAGAATGTTGTAATTTTTTTAATTCAGATTGTTCTCTTTTTTTTCTTTGTTTTTCTAATTTTTCCATTTTTTTCTTTTTATCATCTTTTTCTTTTTTTAAATCTTTTGTGAATTTTGGTGAAATTTGTTGTTTACTAAAAATATCATTCTTTATTAATTCTGACCAATTACATTTCTTGGTTAACCAAATTAAACAAACTGACCACATTTCATCTACACCAGAACAAACAACACCTCCGGCACCAGTGGTTAACCAATGATTTTTAATTGTTAAAGAATTAACTTCAAATATAGTTTTAATTACAATTTGAATTTTCAAAACATCCAATATATGATATAAGAGTACACCACAATATTGTTCCAATGTTTTAAGTGATAAAATATTTGCGAATTTCGCCAACGATAGTAAATCTATAACTTCCAATTGGTCATTACCACTATTTCTAAATTTAAATACTTCAGATGGTGTAAATACACCACTGCCGAGTGTATTTGAAACACTAGATGATGTTGGTTGATATGGATTGGCAAAAACTATACTACCACAATATAAATATTCCAATAGTGCTGTCAATACTTTATGATTAATATCACTAACATCAATGGTCCAAATAAAATTGGATCCCATATCACTACCCAATCCAGGTGATGATGCGCATGACAATTTTCTTGGCGTAATTTCACCTGCAGGAACCCCACTATTTAATAAACCAAATCCACTACTACTAGAATTGGTATTGGTGTTATTGGTATTTGATGGTGTACCACCACCACCATTATTATTATTCATAGTGGTTGTAGTTGTGGTTGTTGTGGTTGTAGTTGTTGAAGTTGTAGTTGTTGTTGTGGTTGTTGTACTGGCGATTGTAGTTATAGGATTACTATTATTTGATGTTGAAGTTGGAAATATAGCGATTACAGATTTTGATGGTGTAGAATGGTGAATCTCAAAATGATTTTTAAAGTATAAAGAACGTGATGCTAAAATAACACTATGAGCATTTAATGCAAAACCACCTTCACAAATGAATACTATATCAGATGCAATACCTGAACCAACTTGTCTATATAAATAACTTGCCATGTCGAGTGTACCATATCTAGGACGACTTTGACTGACATCTGAAATTGCATCAATGTTATAGATGGTACATAAATCTACAAACTCTGAAAATTTATTTGAATTTGATAATAACTCTCTTGGTACTTCACTGGTATATGTAAAATGTAATACTGCTTTCAACATATCATAACTAACACTCTTTTCAATTGGTATTCTAGTCAATGTATTTGGATTCATAACTATACTTCCAACTCTAGATGATCTAGATTGTTTACCATTATTATTGTTATTATTTACACCACCACCTACACCAGTACTGCCATTATTGTTATTGTTGTTGTTATGATTTTTTATAATACCTGCTGTTGTTATTGTACCATCATTTTCATCATCATCTTCATCATCATTAAAACTACTACTTGTTGCATTCTCTATATTATAATCTGAAACCAATGAATTTCCTGGAAAACTAGAAAGATATTGTTGATAGTGTTGTTGTGGTTGTGGTGGTTGTAATGGTTGTGAATGATTATTACTGATATTACTAATTCCACTAACACCACTATTATTTAAACCATAAATTGGTGGTTGTTGAGTTATACTAAAAAAAGAACATGATGCACCACTTGTACCATAAATACTACTACCCGTACCACCGTATGATATTGATGATGGTACTTTAAACAAATGAATCATTTCACGAAATACTTTAAATTGTCTAAGAATAACAGTGTGTGCATAAATTTCTCTACCATCCACCAAAAATACAACATCATAATATTGACCAGTTGGATCCAACATTGATTTAAAATCATTACCCAATGGATCAAATGGAGTTTTAATGTTATCAATTGTTGTAATTGAATTACTACTGCTACCACGATTATTTTCTTGTTGTTGTTGCTGTTGATTAAAGTTACCACTATTATAATTATCAAAAAATTTAAATTGAAAGTTTGGTGGTCTTTTTTCTCTACTTAATACTTGAACACAATCAAAATGTCCAAATAATGATGCTAAACATAATGCTGTCATTCCCATTTCATCTCTAATGAATGCTGCTTTTTTGTTTGACCCTATTAAAACTGGTAATGTTTTTGAATGGCCAGCAAATGCTGCAACGTGTAATGGTAATCTACCTTTATTATCAGGCTATAATAATAATAATAGTTGTGTTAATAAGTAATACTAAATACTAAATACTAAATAAAACATCAAATACGTACAATAAATAATGATAATTCATTTTTTAAACAATCTGATTTTTGAATTGATTTACCAGTTGAAATTGATGATAATGAAGGTGATTTTGATTTATTTGCATAAAATAAAATTAATTCGATGAAATTTTTCTTTCCGTGTAATGAAGCTAAATGTAATGAAGTTGAACCATCACTATCTTGGGCATAAATATTACAACCACGTTGAAGTAAAATTTCACAACATGATAAATATTGATCAATACAACTATTAATTTCTTGACTATTATATAATGGTGAACCACTATTATTATTACTACTATTGTTGTTGTTATTATTACTATTATTATTATTATTTACAATTGGACTAAAAAATACAGATAAATGTAATGATGTACAACCACTTTTATCCATTGAATTAACATTACATTTATAATCTAAAAGTGATCTTAAAATTTGAGAATAACCTTTAATTGCAGCCAAATGAATTGGGTTTCTACCCATTGATCTGTTTGCTAAATTCACTTTACAACCACGTGATAATAATATTGGTACAATTGATAATTGGCCACGATCGACTGCATAGTGCAACGGGGTTTCACTGTTATTATCTTTGGCGTTTGCTTGTGAACCATAATAGAGCAATACATCAACACTTGATGCATTTGCACATGCTGCATAATGTAATGGTGTCAAACCTTGGTTATTCACAGAATTAACTCTACCACCTCTAAGTATAATATGTTTAATTGCCACTGAATTACCAATTATTGAAACTCTATGTAATATACTATTACCATCTAAATCTCTTGTATTTACATCTTCATAACTTATTAAATTTTTAATTTCCTCTTGTAATAATACTGCATGTAACAATGGTCTTTCAAATGCACCCTGTTGTCTTTGTCTAGTTTGTGGTTGTCTTTGAACTCTAGTTCTAATTAATGGTACTGATACACTTCTTGATGATGGTGATATTGGTATTGTTAATGCTGTTGATGGTGATGTTGTAGTCGTAGTTGTTAAATTTTCCGATGATGTTATAGTTATATTTGGTATAATCATATTATTATTAAAACTATTATTAATTTCTTCTTCTTTTTCTTCTTTTTCTTCTTTTTCTTTTTTTTCTTTTTCTTCTTTTTCTTCATTATTTACAAGTATATTATTGTTATTATTATTATTTTTTTTATTATTACCTATTTCGTCATTCATAATTTTAGAATGGGTAAATGATAATTGATCTTGATAAGATGTTGATCTAAATTTAAATGAACCATCATTATAATTTGTATCTTTAATATCATCAGAATCCATTGCGCTTAAAATTGGTGATTTTGAAGTATTTGGTAATGAATTTGAATATTTATTTTTAATATTATTTGAATTTTCTAAACTATCTTCATTATTGTTTTTGATATCATTGTTACCATTATTATTTACCTGAATTAATTCACCAGAATCTAGTAACTCATCCCCGCTACTACTGTCAATGCTGTTACTATTTTCTAAGTTATTATTATTATTATTGTTATTATTATTATTATTATTTTCAATACTGTTACTTTTATTATTATTATTATTGGTTGTTTCATCATTAATTATGATATTATGATTTCCAAATGAATTTGAAGTTGAATGAATCATATTATCTTCATCATGTTTTATAATGATATCATTATTATTTGCACCATCATCACTCATATCATTGATTTCTATATTAGGCTGTTGTTTTGTGTTGCTGTTGATATTATTAACTTGATCTAATTTATTATTTGTTGTTTCATTCTGGTGTTGATCTTCAATTAAAAGCATTTTTATTTTGTCGATTTTTTTGGTTTTTTTTTTATGGGTTCTTTTAATTTGGTGAAGATGATTAACTGCCTCTATTATTAATTACTAGATTTTTATTTAATAAAGTTTATAATAATAATAAAAATAATAATAAAAATAAAAATATTAATATTAATAAAATTTAGAATTAATAATTTAACAAAAAAAAATAAAATAAAAGAATTGGTGTTTATTGTATATGAATATGGTAGTTTAAATTATTTTTATTATAAAGACAGATATACAAGTATTTAAAAAAAAAAAAAAATTAAAAAAATACAATATATTAAAAAAATAAAATTATATGTAATATTAAATTTTATATATAGAAAAAAAATAAAAAAAATAAAAAGGGGTAAATTATTATTTTTATTATTAATTAAATTAAATAAAATTTTATTCCTATTAATGGTGTGTTTTACAATATAAAAAAAAAACCCCACAACCACACCCACACCAAAAATAAATAAAACACAAAAACTCTTGGTAAAGAAAAAATATAATTTAATGGTGTTTTGGTGAGTGAAAAAGAGTGTGGTGTTGTTGTTTTTTTAAAAATTATTAACAAAAAAAAAAAAAATTAATGTATTGGTCAAGATATATATAGATTTATGAACCTTTTTTTTTTTTTTTTTGAATTGAGTTGAATTGAACTTTAAATCTGTGATATAGAAGTAATTGGTGTTGGTGGTATTAGATAGTAGTTGTTGTTGTTGTTGTTGTTGTTGTTGTTGTTGTTGTTGTTGTTGTAGTTGTATTGTTATTGTAATTTAAGGTACACATGTAGTACACCATCACAAATACACAAACAAACAAACAAACAAACAAACAATCAAACAATCAATCAAAAATATCTATATAATAATTTGTTTATTTTAATATAGAAATTTCTATATTTTAAAATAAGCAAATATTAAATACCAAAATTTTAACCCCTGTTTTTTTGTGTTTTTTTTTGTGTTTTTTGGGTTTTTTTTGTTTATAAAAATAATTTTTTAAATATTTTTTTTTTTTTTTTTTAATTTAGTTTTTTTCAAACTATTTTTTTTTTATTTTAAAAAAAACTAGTTGAGATTGAGGCGAGATTTGAAAAAATCTGTTTTTGAATTACGGCTTTATAAAAACAAAACTAAACAACTAAAAAATAAATAATAAAATATAAAAAAAAAAAAAAAAAAATAACATAAAAAAAAATAAAAAAAGGTTTTTTTTTTTTTTTAATTTTTTTTTTTTTTTTTTGTGTTAAATATAATTTATGTTTTTCTAATAAAAATTATTGATTTAAATAAATAATTGCAAATGAATATTAAAATATAATAAAAATAAAATTGTTAGTTTGGAGTTTGATTGAAAATTAAAATAAAAAAAATAAAAAAAATACATTAAACCCAAAAAAAATTAAATAATATAAATGATTGTTGTTGTTTTTGAGTTTTTTTATTAATTATTAGTAATACTCTTAATCTTCAATTTTCAAATCATTATTTTTTAAACAACAACATACAAAAAAAATAAAAAAAAAATAAAAATAAATAAAAAAAAATAATCACAACACACTCACTCCGCACACAATAAAATACTATTGCAAAATAATTACTTTTCTACAACAAAATATTTAAAATATATATGTAAAACACATACACAAACACTCATACATATAGACAAAGAGGTAAAATTGATAAATATATTATTTTTATTTTTATCTTTTTATTATAATAAAATCCAATACATACAATCAAATCCAATCCAATACAATCCAATCAAATCCAATCCAATCAAATACTTTTGATGATGGTGATAATTGTGATAATTGTGATAATAGTGGTGATGTTTTTTATATTAGGTAGTGGTAATAGTAGTGTACGTATTTGTTTAGATTTCTTAATAAATATATGTATTGTGTTTTGTGATTTATATATATAAGAGATTGTATTAAAAAAAAAAAAAATAAAGGAAATTTTTGAAATTATTCTTTTTTTTTATTTTTATTTTTATTATTATATAAATAATAAATAAAATAAAAAAAATAAAATAAAAGTTTTTTTGCCTATTTAAAATAATAATAATAAATATAAAAATTAAATATTTGAATTTAACAAAAATTAAATAAAATATATAAATCAATTAAAATAATAAAAAATATGTTAGTTGACTTTTACCTTTTTTTATTTTTTATTAAAAAATTATTTTATTATTTTTTTAATTTTTTTATATGTATAAAATAAAATAATAAAATTAATAATAAAATGTTAATTTTAATTTTTTTATATTTTATGCATTAAAATTTTTTTTTTTTTAATTTTTTTTTTTTTTCCCAAAAAATAATAAAAAGGGATTAATATATATACTTTATTCATAGTTTATATCATTAAAAAAAAAAAAAATTAATTGATTATTTATGTGTGGGTGTGTTTGTGAGATATATGAGTTTAATGTTGTGTGTAGTTTTATATAAATATGGTTGTGAGTGTGGGTTTTTGTGAGTACAAATGAGTGTGGGTGTGTGTAATTTTAACATTATCAAATATTATATATATATGTATATATATAAATATTTGAGTGTGTGATATGTAATTTTAATATTATCAAATAAATTAAATTTGTATGTTAATATAAATTTAGCATTTTAATTGGAATTTAAAGATAATGAAAATAGAGTATAAATTGTAAATATTAATTATTTAATAAATATACATATATTTATATTTTATAATAAAAATAGATTAAAAGGTTATTTTCATCATTATCATCATGATCTTCCTAAATTTATCATTTTTTTATTTTTAGAACCCATTTATTTTAATTTCTTTTAAAATTTTTTATTTATTTTTTTTTTTCATAAAAATTATTTTTTTCAAAAAAAAAAAAAAATAAAAAATTGAAAAAAAACCAACAACACCCACCTTATTATTATAATTATTATTATTTGTATTATTATTCTCCCACACATAATTTTTAAAAACAAACATATTTATTTAAATAAGTAAATAAATAAATAGATTTTTTAAAAAAAAATAAAAAAAAATGTCAACTTCTTCTTCTACTACACCATCAAAACCAAATATACTATCACCTGTTAGATTATTGGACAAATTAAGTATGACTTCTGAAGAACAAAGAGAGAATACACCAATTCCAAGTATTGCAATGATTACATTTATAACTGGTATGCAAAGTATTACAAAGAATCCAAAATTAGCAGGTGAAAAATTAACAAAATCACTTCAAGAAGCAGAGAAGTCAAAAGTTTTAGAAGAGATTGCAGTATCACAATTGGGTATGGGTTACTTTTATACATTATCAAATGAATATGATAAATCAATTCAATTATATACAGAGTCATTAAAAAAATGGAAACAAATACATGGTGAAACCAATCTTAATCTAGCTGAATTGTTATTAGATATCGCTAAAATTTATCAAATTCAAAATAATGAATCTGAATTTAAAAAAACAATTGAATTTTATAATAATTTATATAAAATAAATAATAAAACACCACCAAAATTAAATTAAATTAAATTAAAAAAACAAACAATATTATAATAAGAATAATAATAGTAGTAATTCACACTCAAATAACCACCTAGTGTTATTAGTACCCTCTAGATACCACTACTACTATAATTATTTAATTAATATGTTTTATGTGTGTGGTTTTGTTAGTTAATTTGGAAAAAAAATAAAAAACAAAAATAAAAAAAATAAATTCAAATTTTTCATTTTTTTTTTTTTTTTTTTATTTTTTTAATAAAAAAAAAATAAATTTTTTTTTTTTTTTTTCATTTCATTTTAAAATCTAACAACAAACTACTAGTAGGTTAGTTTTGTAAATATATACAACAAACAAACAAACAAACAAACAAACAAACAAACAAACAAACAAACAAACAAACAAACAAACAAACAAACAAACAAACAAACAAACACAACAAACAAAAAAAATAAATAAATAATAAAAAAATAAAAAAACAAATAATCACTATAAATAAATAAATATATAGTTTTTTTATAATAATTGTTTTATTTAAAACAATAAAGAGGTATTAAATTATGGCATCAGATGATGAATATGAAGATAATTTTGATGAAGAAGATGAAGAATATGAAGATGATGATGATGAGGAGTATGAAGACGATGATGATGGTAGATCAGGTAAAGGTAGTGGAACAAAGAAACAAAAAAGTTTAGGTGGTGATTTTTTTGAAGATGAAGCAGAGGCAGGAGATGATGATGATGAGTATGAAGATGAAGGTGATGCAGAGGAAGGATTTGAACAACATTCCAGAACTTTGGAACAAGGTAGAAAAGATAGAGAAGCCTATAGTTTATTGAATAAGGATAGGGATATCAATGAAATCATTAAAAAAGTACAAACCAAATATAAGGATACAGATGAAGACGATGAATATGGTCAAGCCGATGATTATGATTACGACGATGTGGAAGATGATTTACCAAAACAAAGTTATTGGCGTTTGAAATGTCGTGTTGGTGAAGAAAAGATGTTTGTAGCATCAATGATGCAAAAGATGTTAAATAGTCGTAACAATCCAAATCCAGCTGAGCGTGTGTTGGTCAAATCCATTATGGCACCACAACATTTACAAGGTTATGTATACGTGGAGGCAGAGAGAGAGATTCATGTTAGACAAGCAATTAAAGGTACCTCTTCATTGGTTTCATTTACACCAGTGATCACACCACTCAAAGATATTATCGAGGTGATTTCAGCCAATAAAAAGAATGTCGATCTTCAAAAGGGAAGTTGGGTACGTATAAAGTTGGGAAAATATAAGGCAGACATTGGTCAAATCACAAGTTATGACCCATCGAAATCTCGTGTCACCGTTAAATTAATTCCACGTCTTGATCTTCAAGCCATTGCTCAATCCATTGTCGACAAGGATAAAAAAAACAATGGTGAAACAATATCGGCCGCCGATAAAACCGCCGCTTCAAAGAGAAAGAGAACACGTCCTCAAGCAAGATTCTTTAATCCGGATGAAGTAGAGAAAATGAAAATCCCACTCAATGTTGCAACCTCATTTGGTGGACCAGTCTACGTTTTGAATGGTGATAAATATAAGGATGGTTTCCTCTTTAAGGTGTTTAGAGTACCATCGGTCATTGTTGCCGGTGTCGTACCATCACTCGAAGAGTTGCAAAAGTTTCAAGATAGAGAAGAGAAACAAGATGAAGATGGTAATCCAATTGAAAATGATTCACCATCCTCTTTAAATACTCCAATTTTACCACGTGTTCAAACTAAAGCAACTCATTTTGCAAAAGGTGATACAGTTAAAGTGGTTCAAGGTGATTTAAAAAATTTAATGGCAATTGTTGAATCTGTTGAAGAAGATAGAGTTTTAATTTTACCACTTGATGATCAAATTAAAGTAAGTTTTTTTTAAATTGAAAAAAGAAGATTTTTTTCTTTCAAAATAATCAATACTAATATTTTTTTTTTATTATACTATTATAATTAGGATTTATTTGCATTTAAACCATATGAATTACAAAAATATTTTAAAGTGGGTGATCATGTTAAAGCAATTGGTGGTAGATATGAAGGTGAAACAGGTATGGTATTAAGAGTTGATGATTTACAAGTTGTTTTATTATCAGATTTAACAATGTCAGAGATTAAAGTTAAACCTCAAGATTTACAAGAGTGTACAGAAGTTGCAACTGGTCGTTTGGAATTGGGTAATTATGAACTTCATGATCTAGTTCAAATCGGACCACACAAGGTTGGTGTAATTATAAAAGTAGAAAGAGATTCTTTTAAAATTTTAGATGAAAGTTCAAACGTTTGCACAGTAAAACTTCAAGAGGTTGGTAATAAGAGAAGAAATAAATCATTTACAACTTTGGATTCACATCACAACACCATTACAGCTGGTGATTTGATTGAAGTAATCGATGGTGCTTTCAAAGGTAAACAAGGTTCCATTTTACATATATCTAGAAACTTTTTATTTATAAAGTGTAAAGATGTTTTTGAAAATGGTGGTGTTTTCGTCGTTAGAACTCAATATTGTTCATTGCTTGGTGGTAGTAAAAATAAACAAAATAATATACAACAACAACAACAACAACAACAATATGGTGGTGGTGGCGGTGGTAGAGGTGGATATAGTGACAGAGGTGGTAGAGGTGGCGGTAGAGGCGGTGGTGATAGAGGCGGTAGACATGGTGGGAGAGGAAGAGAAGACTCACCCCTCCATAAAATTGTCACCATTAAAAAAGGTTCATGGAAAGGTTATGTTGGAATTGTTAAAGAATGTACAGATACAATGGTTCAAGTGGAATTACAAACCAATTCAAAGAGAATCAATGTTTTAAAAGCTGATATACAATTACCACATGAACGTAACCAACAACATCAACATCAACAACAACAACAACAAAATGATTGGGATAACAACTATAGCAACAGTAAAACACCAATGCGTGAAGATCCTTCTCAAACTCCAATGAGAATGAATACACCAGCTCGTTCAACTCATGACCCTTGGAATTTACGTGAATCATCAGATTATTTTGGTTCATCTTCAAATAGTAGTAGTAACAATAGAGATAATTATGGTAGAGATAGAGATAGAGACAGAGATCATGATAACAATAATAACAACAACAATAATAATGGTAACAACAATGATTATAATACAGGTACTACACCTGGTACAAATTATTCATTATATTCACCATATACACCAAACACACCGTTGGATGGCTCAAATAGACATGGTGATTCAAATTATACACCATATGATCGTTCGACACCCATGGGTAATAATTCATACACTGATAATCCAACACCCTCATACATGTCAAACTATACACCACACGAAATACCATCTTCACCATACACACCCGTTAATATTCCTCAAACACCTGCAACTCCAAATGCAAGCGAAGATCATGACGAGGAAGTTGAACCACCATATTGGACCGGTACTAAAATCGAAGTGGTCTTTAAAGATACTGGTAAACATGCTGTAGTTTTAGAAAATACTTCCGAATCAACCGTTAGAGTTGAAATGTTGGATAATAGAGAAATTGTTGACAGTGTTTCTCAAACCCAACTCAATCTTGTTCCACCCGCTAAAAAAGATCGTGTTGTTATTGTCAAAGGTAAACTATGTGGTCAAAGTGGTAATCTTTTCATTTTAACAGATGAAAATACTGGTATCGTTAAAATGAATTCAAATTTTGATTTCAAAGTATTTAAAATGTCTTATATTGGTAAATTAATTGGTTAACCTTTAATATTTTTAAAAAAAAAAAAAAAAAAAAAAAAAAAAAAAAAAAAAAAAAAAAAAAAAAAAAAAAAAAAAAAAAAAAAAAAAAAAAAAAAAAAAAAAAAA
>JACAFZ010010111.1:0-12603 GCA_015252675.1 Dictyostelium gargantuum | reverse complement strand
TTTTTTATATTATTTTTTTATTTATTTTAAATTTTATAATTATTTTATTTTTTTTTTTTTTTTTTTTTTTTTTTTTTTATACTATCCAATTTTTTGTTATAAATTAAAAAAAAAAATAAAAACAATTAAAAAATTTGAATAATATTAATATAAAAAAATATTATTCAATGGTGGTAATCGTTTTGGGTCATAAAACAATTAATAAAAAAAAAATTAAAAAAAAAAAATATACAAATGCACACACACAGACACAAACAAATTGATTATGTGAGGTGGGGGAATGTAAAATGTTAGTAAATTATAATGTGAGTATTCTAGGTAGTTTGAAAGTTTTAAATTATACACACACCCCAAATATATATTTTTATTTTATTTTAATTCTTTTTTTTTCTTTTTTTTTATTTGATACAAAAATCAAAAACCAAAAATAGAAAAAACAGTTTATTTTATTTAATTTATTTATTTATTAATATTATTAATATATATACTTTATTGTTATTTATCTGTTTTTGATTTTATTCTTTGTTTTTTTTTATTTATGATATGAACAAAACAAAAAAAAAAAAAAAAAAAAAAAAAAAATATATAAAAAAAAAAATTAATAAAAAATAAATAAAAAAAAAAAAAAAAAAAAAAAAAAATAAAAAAAAAAAAAAAAAAAAAAATTTTTTAAAATTTAAAATCTTTTTTTTTTGTAATAAAACATAAAACAAATAAAAAAAAAAAAAAAAAAAAAAAAAAAAAAAAAAAATTTCAGGTATTTACTACTTAAAAAGAATTTTTATATAAAAAATACTTTTTAGGTAGTATTTTTTATATAAAATTCCCAATGGTATTAATTTATATGGACTATATTTAATTTTGTGCAATATTTTATATATAGTATATGGTTGAAACATGAATATTATTACCCCTGGTAATTCTTTAAGAGCAGTTGTTCCGTATATCTAATAAATCACCATTGAATAAATTAACATTTACTATACTAATGATATTAATTTTTCGGCTATGGCATAATGACCAGTTTCTAAAAAAATAAATGTGATAATAATAATAATAATAATTAACACCATAATCCACAAAATTACTTTTTTTAATTTATTTTTTTGATTGTTGCCCCCCCCCACAAAAAAAAAAAAAAAAAAAAAAAAAAATTATTATAAAAAAAAAAAAATTAACACAATTATATTTTAAAAAAAAAAAAAAAAAAAAAAAAATAAAAAAAAAAAAAAAAAAAAAAAAGGTTGCCAAAAAAAAATATATATATATATATTTTATTTTAATATAAAATATTACTATGCTCAGTTTAAAAATAGAGATATAAGCACAAACACACATATAAATATATAAAAATATAAACATCACACACAATATTGTGTTTATTTAATTTTTTTTTTAATTGAAAACAAAGCAGGGTGGGTTGGTAAAACACAAATATTGTACAATTTTTTTTTTTTTTTTTTTTTTTTAAAATTTTTAAATATTTTTTTTTAATTTTTTTTTTTTTTTTTTTTTTTTTTTTTAATTTAATTAAAAAAAAAAAAAATAAAATAAAATAAATATAACATATGTTATGTTATAACTATAATATATTATAAATATTTACATATTCATTCACCCACCACTCACTCACCAACCATACATAATACATCATACACTCACAGTTGAGCCATTCATTGTACCAATAATAATAATAAATAAATAAATCAAAAAAAAAAAAAAAAAAAAAAAAAAAAAAAAAAAAACATTAAAAAAAAAAAAAAAAAAAAAAAAAAAAAAAAAAAAAAAAAATAGTTTCTGTGTCAGTTGGCAAATTGCGCAGTATAATAATTAAAAGTCTAACCACATTAAAAAAAAAAAAAACATTATTATAGTAAAGATCTCAAAATTATTTGTAAATGTAAAAAAAAATATTTTATTTTATTAAATGTTCGTGGGTGTGGTAGTATTGCCTTATAAGTTTCTTGAGGACCTAAAAAAATAATTTTTTTTTATTTTAATTTAAAAAACAAAGATAGTTTTCTAAATAAAAAATGAATTTTAAATAAATTTACCAAATCATATTATTTATTATTAATATTATTTATTATAAATAAAACACACACACACATATGTGTCTTTTTTTTATTTTTATTATTTTAATTAAATTACAATTTTTCTGTCAGATATGTCAATTATTATAATGAAATTTACATATTATATAAGTGAATAAATAAATAAATAAAAAAAAAATTAAAAAATAAAAAAATAAATCTTTTTTATTTTAAATATGTTTAGTTTTTATTACACCATTATCCTTTTTTATTTATTTTTATTAAAACAAGATTTACACTTCCATTAAGATAAAATAAAAAAATTAAACAAAAAAAAAAACACACACGCCAACAAAACAAAACAAAAAAAAAAAAAAGTGTTATGTTGTGGGTTATATTTTCATTTCAAATAATAAAAAGATTTTTTTTTTAAAAAGAATTCATTTTTCCTTTTCTTTATTTTTAAAGGTAACAAATTAATATTTTGTTTGTGTGTGTGTATTATAATATAAAAATTATTATTATAAAGAAATTATTTTTTTTTCCAAATTGAATGGATATTTAGGTAATGAGATATTTTCATATAATTTCCAATCACACAAAAAAACCATTTCAAAAAAGAAAAAAATATCTTAATTTTTTTCTTTTTTAATTTTTTTTTTTTTAATTTTTTTTTTTTATTTATTTTTTAAAAACTATGAGTCTCTCTTTAGAAATGAATAAACTTTTAATTTTTATTTGTTTAATTATAAATTTATATTTTATTAAAAATATTGAATGTTTTGACGATTCATCATCAATTTCATCATCAGATTCAACATCATCGACACAACCAATATCATACGATGGTTGGGAGTTAATTTTTGAAGATGAATTTGAAGGTGATTCATTAGATACCAGTGTATGGAATCCAATTTCCCAATCATTTGATTATAATATGGAATTGGAAGATTATACACCAGAGAATATAATTGTTGAAAATGGTTATTTAAATTTGATTGCAAAAAAAGAAAATTATCAAGTATGTAAAAACTATAAAAAAAATAAAATATAAATCATAAACATATTAATAATAAGTTTTGAATATTATCAAATAAATAAAATATAGAATCATAATTATACATCTGGTAAATTAACATCATCTGGTAAATTTAATACAACATTTGGTAGAGTTGAATCTTTAATGAAATTACCATATGGCCAAGGTATGTGGCCTGCTTTTTGGATGATGCCAGAATCTAATGTATGTTATTCGATTTTTTAATTTTTCTTCAATTTCATATTAAACTAAAAAATTTAATATATATTTATATAAAATTAAATTTTATATATTCAGGCTTGTTGGCCATCAGAAGGTGAGATTGATATCATGGAGTCTATAGGTGAAGATATGATATATGGCACATTTCATTATAGTCAACAATGTAACCAAAATATTCAAAATGGTGGTAAAATTCCGATTCAATCATTTAGTGACGATTTTAATTTATATAGTGTTATTTGGGATCAGGATAAAATAACATGGATGGTTAATAATATACCATATTTTACAATGGACACCACAACTAAATTACCTGTACCTTCAACTATCCCATTTTATTTAATATTCAATTTGGCTGTAGGTGGTGATTGGGGTGGTATGCCATTACCATCAACAAACTTTCCACAAAATTTAACTGTGGATTATGTTAGAGTATATCATAGAACAACTTCATCATCATCATCATCCAATAGCACAAACTAAATATTGGTATTTAAATTTAAAATTAATATAAAAACAACATATAAAATAATAAATATTATTTATTTATTTATTTATTTATATATTTATAAATATATTTATTTATTTATATTTTATTCTTTTCTATTATTAATGTATTCGTTTAATTCTTTATTAAATTCTTTATAAATTTGGTTAAATGGAGTTTTAAATATATAGTCATAGGAAAATATATCAATATTTAAAAAACAAAGATCATAAATATTATATTTTGATGAAATAAGAAATAAATAACCATCAGATGATTTAATTTTTGAACAAATTAATGATAGATAAAAGAATACATGGTATGATGAATGTTGAAATTTAAATTCCATTTGGTTATTGGTAATTGTTAACCAAGTTAGTTTAATAAATTCATAACATTGTGTAACCATTTCAATATCAACGTTTTTTACTTTAATTAATCTTTTAAATAGATAGTTGATAAACTTTTGAATGATATCTAATTTAATAAAGATTTCAGTTGTTGTAGTAGGATAATTGATGTCTATCGTATTATTTAAAAGTATTTTAATTATTGAAATTATATCATATGCAGATTGATATGAAAAACAAATATATGAATCATTTTCATCAATAGAATAAATACTAGTTTGTTTAAAATAGCAAAGACCTTTTAATTGTGTGTCATATTTTAAATAACTAAATTCATACAGGTCTTGTTGAGATTTTTCCCATATTTCAACAATTGAAGTTGTGGTTTTTGTGGTTACTTGTGTTTCAAATAAATTACAGTTATTTAAAACCAATTGAATAACATTTGGTGAAACATCATTTGAAATGGACTCTAAAATTAATTCAATTGATTCTTTTGAAAATTGTTTAAAATCAATTTTTAAAGTTGTTGATATTCTTGAAATATCAATAATAAACTTTTTAAATAAATTATTAGAAAAAAATTTATATCCACTTGAATTTAAAAAATCAATCAATTCTTGAATTTTAATGATATTGGTTGATAATGATTGGATTGTGTTTGTGGTGGTATTTGGTTGATGAAAATAGTGAGGGTGATTAAAATGAATTTTAATTTTATCAGAATATCCTTTAATTTTTTTAATTTCTTTAATCTTTTTTAAAACAAATTTTGAATATTTAATAGATTTATTACAACAACTACTGCTACTACTACTACTGCAGCTACTGAATTTTTTAAATTTAATATTGTAATGATCAAATAATTGGTCCAAGTATATTATTGTCCCAATATCACAGTCATTTATTGCTTTACTTAATAAATTTCTAAAATAAAATAATGGAACACTACCTATTAATTTGTTTAAATATTGTTCGTCATTGACTTTTTTATCTTTGTATTTGTACTCATTGAAAAACTTTTCACTACTACAACCTATATCTTTACCATATTTTTCATTTATATATTCAATTGATCGATATGAATCAAATTTGAATAGTACCAATTCTTTTCCAAACAATCTAAAATAATCATAATATTTAAATATTAAATCAATTCTAAATGTACCTTTTAGTAAAAATCTTTTTGAGGGTGCACTTTTCATTTTATCTATGATTTCACATAATAGATAGTTCCAAATCTCTGGGATTAGGTTTGTAAATTCAGTATTTTCTCTAGATCTTCTGACTGATTTTAATAATAATTCATACTCTTGATTCGATTGAATTGTTAATATATAATCTAAAATTTGTTTATTGATAATAGATTTTTTAAAATATTGATAACCACGTGTATAGTTTTTTATAAATTTATGATTAATTGATATATTTTGTTTTTTAATACATTCATTGAAATTTGGAATACTTATTTTCCATGGCCTTTTTTTTCCACCAAATAATGTAGCCAAATCCTTTGATAATAAGTATTCTAAACCATTGGCACTTTTTGCATATAATGAATAATTCCAAACCATTTCAATAAATAAATCTTCTATAGGTTCATCATATTTTAAAAGATATTTAAAATATAGTAATTTATTTTTGGTGGAATATATTTTATGTAAATTTTTAATTCTATTTTCAAAACAACCCCCGCCACCTCCTTCACCAATTAACTCTTGTATAATTAGTAATTGTGATGAATTAAATGGTTTACAATTATTTATTATAAAGTAATTTAATTTTAACAATTTTATTTGAACAATTGTAGAATTAATTGAAAAAAGTGATTTTAACTTTAATTTAACAGAAACATCATTTTCATCATCTGGATTTGGTATATTATACAGCTGATCATTATTTAAAATATATTCAATCATTTCCACACTATAATTACTTTTACAGGCCAATGAAATTGAATTATTTTTAAATTCATTTGTTATTACATTAAAGGTATTGGATTTGTTGATATGTGATATTAATTTATCAAAAAATGAAGGAGGAACTATTTCAATTGCCATAAAAAGAGTACTTGTATCTATTGTTGGATTGTTTAATAGAGTTTCATTTAAAAGTTCATTATATAAATTAACTATTTCACTATAATCTGAAATAGAATTATACCTATCAAGTAAAAGTTTTAACATATCCAATGATATCAAATATTCATTTTTATCTTTATATTTTAAAAATAAAAGAAATAATTCTTTAATCACTGAAATTTCCAAAATTTCTTCATTTTTTTTTCTATTTTCATTATTATCTTCTATAAATTCATCACCTTTAATATATTCGCCCTTTTCTAAATAATAATTATAATTATCATTATCAAATGAGTTTTTTAAAATTTTTTCGAATGTAAACCAATCATAATCAAATTTAATTGATTCACCTTGTTCTAATTTAAATTTTAATATTGAAATTTTTTTATTTTCAACTAACCATTTGAGTGATTCATTATTATTATTATTATTATTATTATTATTATTATTATTATTATTATTATTATTATTATAATATTTCATTATTATTATATATATATCTATTTTTAAAAATTAAAATTAATACTAAAAATTTTTTAAATTTATATAAATTTTTTTTATTATTAAAAATTTAAAAAAAATAATAATTTGAAAAAAATAAAAACTAAAAATAGAAATCAAAATTTAATTATGATTATTTAGATTTATCTCCAAAAATTACAAAATTTTGTAAAATATACATATTATTGAAGGAATATCTATAATGGTTCATTTACTATTTTTGAAGTATATTTTTTTTTAAAATAGAACATTAATTATTTAATACATATTTTTTTTAATGTTTGAGAAAATAAAATGAATCATATATATTTTAATTAAATCTTATCAATTTAGATTTTTCAATTTTTCTAGAATTAAATTTAAAAATAGACAAAAATTGAAAAATAATAATTTTTTACACCAAAAAAAAAATAATAAACAATTTTAAAAAAAAAAAAAAATTAAAAATTAAAATTTTTAAAATTTAAAAAAAAAAAAAAAAAAAAAAAAAAAAAAAAAAAAATGGTTTTTTACATATTTTGATATTCAACAAGAAAGTGTAAAAAAGCCAGATTGAAAAGTTTTTGAAAATCAAATAAGATTAACCTTTTTAATAATAAAAGTTAAAAAAAATAAAATACTATTGAAATTATTATTTTGCAAAAAAAAAAAAAAAAAAAAATTATTTTTTTTGTAAAAAAAAAAATAAAATTTAATTGGTTGAACCTTTTTTTTTTTGGGTCAAAATAATTTAAATAAAAAATTGAAAGCCAATTTTTGAAATCTATGGGCTAAACAAAAAACCAAATTCTAAATTTGATTCAAAAAATTTTACAACCAAACTTCCTTTTTTAAACTCTTTTGAAGATGGAAATTAGTATACACATTTTTTAATAAAATGACATATTAAATTAATTTAAGAAGTTTTTTTATTAATAAAAAATTTATTTTAAAAAGGGTACTTTAAATTTAATCGAATAAAGCACCCATATCAACTTCATTTGATTCCTGCATATAACCTTTACTATTGAAATATGAAGCCTTATTGCATTTCTTTTTACCAATTAAATTTTCAACCATTTGAGAGGCGCCGCTACGATCACTAGCATTTTGAACACGTTTAAGTTTTTGTTGATCAAATTGAGCCAATAAATCACCAACTGCTTGTTGTTGTGGTGGTTGTTGTTGAGCCTGTTGTTGTTGTTGTTGTTGTGGTGGTAATTGTGAACGATTTTGTTGGAATTGTTGTCTAAACATTGGTTGTTGGAACAATGGAGTACTTTGACGACCACCTTGAAGTTGTTGTGGTGGTATTTGTGATAATAAACTACCCATTTGTTGTGTAACTTGTTGTTGTTGTTGTTGAGTTTGTTGATGTTGTTGTTGATTTTGTTGAATTGCTTGCTGAGTACGTGGTGAAGGTGGTTGAATAGGTGCATTGAATGCTGTAGGTGGTGCAACTGGTACTCTAGAAATATTTTGTCTCATAACTGATTGGAGAGATGGTTGATAGACTGGTACCACAACTGGTGGTGGTGGTGGTGGTGGAATACCATTAATTGCTTTAATGAGGGATGGTTTAGCAGGTGGTGTTGTTTGAATTGTTGGTGTAGAAACTTTGGCAGGTGGTGGTGGTGGTGGTTTTGGTACTGCAACTTTGGTAATCTCTTTAACCAACTCTTGAATGTATTTAACTTGTTTATCGTTGGCACCAAATTCTTTTTCTCTAGCGGCCCTGATTTCTGATAAATGATTCAAACATTCTTGTTTTCTGTTCATAGAATTTAATAAAAGTGCCAAACGAATTTGAGTTGCTGCAACGTGATGATGTGAAGCACCGAAAATCTTTTTAGAGATTGCCAATGCTCTGATAGCACATTGTTCAGCTTTTTTAAATTCTTCTTGCATTTCATAAAGTGAAATCATATGTCTAAGAATTTGTGAAACTCTTGAGTGATCGAGACCCAATCTTGCTTCATAAATTTTAAGAGAGGCTTTGAAACATGATTCTGCATCACTAAATTGATCCTTTTCAATGTATAATGAACCTAAACGAGTGAGAATACGAGCATAACCAACATCCATATCACCCAATTTAGTTTCGGTCAACTCTAATGCATTAGCAAAGTAGCTTTCTGCGACATCCAATTTACGGTTTTCTTCAACAAAACAAACTACACCCAAACTATAGGCAACATCGGCCACCAATAATACATTGCTTTCATACTTGGCTTTACAAATATCCATAGCTTGATTAAGGATACGCTTAGCTTCAACAAATTTATTTCTATTGGTAGCAAGAGTACCCAATAGATTGAGAGTGATTGCAACTTCAATATCATCTTGACCTTTTTCTTTGGTGTAAATAGAGAGTGCAAGTTTAAATTTGGCCTCGGATTTATCGTGTTGGCTCATAGTTAAATACATTCTACCCATTGCACGATCAACTTTTGCAGCTTCAATCATTTGAGAGTTATTAATGTACAATTCACGACATTTGGTGTAAAGTGTTTCAGCACCATCAAATTGTGATAATTCTTCTAAAAACGATGCTACTCTAAACCAAACATCAGAAATCACTAAACCAGATGCTTGAATGAATGAACGTGATGTCATTGATTTAAATTCACCAGAGCAACTATATGGAATTGGATCATCTCTTTCTGCTGCATTCTTTGGTGGTTTAGTTTGTTTCTCTAAAACATTCCAATAGTTGATTAAATCAACCTTATGATTTGGTACATAGAGTTTATCAAACACATAAAGATTGGTGAGTGTGGCATTTAACTGTTCCCAATTTTCACTCATTAATAATTGATATGGATATTCCTCAATCTTTCTATCGGTGAGATCATCGGAATGAGATAGAGCTTCTGCCAAATCTGCATGAATTTCAATACCAATTTTAGAGGTTGTAATATATTTCTTTTCTACTGCTTTCTTGATGTCATCATTTAAAAATGAGATAACACCAGACCACGAGCTAATATATGCTTCCATCAAAACCAAAAGAGAACTCCATTCGGCTGGATCAATATTCTTTTTCGAGAGTAAACTGGAGAGCATTGTCATTTCAACACCTCTTTTACCACCCCAAATAAATTTCAAAAATTCTCTAACCAAACCTTTACCCTTTGGATCATAATCCTTTTCAATACGATCCAAAATGATTTCATAGAGTTCACTTGTATTCCTTGCACGTAAAAGTGTTTTAATACGATCGTTTAATCTATCGAAATCACCAAATACCAAAATGTCATCCAACAACAATTGAAGGAATCTAGGATTGGTTGTTGATTGTGATACAGCGATTTGAATCTCTTGTTGATCATTCAATTTCTTTGCATACTTTTGAAGATAAAGACGTACCATTGATTTTCTTTCTGCTTCGGTGAATGGTTGAATATTGAGAATATGTGAATTTCTCTTTTTCAAAACTTCATTTTGTCTAGAACCAACAGTGGATGAAACAAGTACCTTTACATTATGTGAGAATGATCTAGGGAACCAAATTAATTCTTGACTATTTTCTCTTGGATCCAATTTATCCAAACCATCGATTACCAATACTAATCTCTTTCCATTTAATGATGGATGTGACATTACATATTGAATAAATTGTGGAAATTCTGATACAATCTTTTCACTTTCCATTGATTCATCTGGAATATCTGGTAACCATGATGAAACAGATGAAGACGCTGAAAACATAGTACTACCACTATTGCCATTGCCACTAGATAATTTTTGATCTTTTTCGATTTGATTTTTAATTTCATTCATAATTCTAATTAAAATTAAAGAGAATTGATTTGAATTTGGAGAAGCACCAATCCAGTGGGATACAACTAAATCTTCTGGGTGTTGTTCTTTATGTTGTTTCAACCAATTGCTCATCAATGATGATTTACCACAACCACTTTCACCTTGAATTAAAAATATTGGTTTCTTGTTATTATTGATACCACCCGATAAAAAGGTATCAATTTCCATGAAATAATTTTCATTGGTGATATAGATTTTGGTGAGATTTTTAATGAACACAGAGTGAAGGAAACGTTCTTTTTCAAAGCCTTTTAATTCACAATTACCAGATGGATATTTTTTATCGATATACTTTTCCAAATCTTCACAAAGAATATCGGCTAAATTGGTTGGACGATGATATTCATTGGATTTAAATTGTGATTTAACAATCTCTTGTTTTAATTTCTCTAATTTCTCTTTGGATCTTTGACCTTCAGAAACGAAATTATTCTTTTCCAATTGTGGTACCTCCTCCAAATAGTATGGGTCTCTAAAATAAAAGAAACCATTCTTTGATGGATTATTGGTACGTGGTTGATTTAGAAGCATTCTAAATTCAATTTCCGTGATACTTGAATCACGATATCTGCTTACCCATGGAAAATCTTGAATGGCTCTGTCCAAAGTTGAGGCGAGAAGTTGTTGTGATTTTGGATCTTGTTTCTCTTGAGATGACCAACCATAACGTTCACCAAATAAACCGATCAATATGTTACATTTTTCCAATTCCTTGAGACACATACTAAGACCATTGGATTGTTCGGATTGATTGCTTGTTACACCCCATCTTAAATCAACATAACTCATTATGATATCTCTTTCAACGCAAAGTTTTCTAATCTTTGGAATTACAACTTTAACAATTTGATCACGATCCAATTGCATATCTTTAAAGGGTGATGAAATGAATATTCTAATTTCTCTTTCACTAAATTCTTCTTTGATTTGATTTGAGTTTTTGGAAACAAATTCATCATCATCTTCATCATCATCTTCATCATCATCGTCATCATCCTTATCGATTGTACTTGAATATTCTGAACCTGGATTCGAATCATCATGATGATTAGCAAATGCACCACTTTCAATAAATTGTTGTTGTTGTAAAAATATTTGTTCAATTGATCTATCATCGTTTGAATTACCATTCAACAATGATAATCTTTTCATTAAAATTGATTCCATGGTTTGAATATTTGAAATGGCCCTCTTCAAATTATCCAATTGACTTTTTAATACAACGCCATCTTGCTCCCTTGCAGTTGGTATTCTATAGATATTTGAATCAAAAAATAAGAAATGAATTGGATAACCAAATGATTTACCATCATTGGATGCAAAAATTCCTACCTGTCCAATTGGTACACTAATACCACTTGGTACAGTACACAATACTGATGAACTTGAATAAAATTCGTAGTTTGTTGCAAAAATACCATTTTCACCAAATTTAATTCTAAATGATGGTCCTGGTATAAAACCAACTCCATATACTGATAATTGATAACCACCACTTGATGATCCAGATGGTGGTACAACCATTGAAATAACTGGATCAACAATATTATGATTATTTATATTAATATTACTATTATTATTATTATTATTATTATTATTATTATTAAGGTTATTATTATTTTTAAATGTTACAATTGATTGATTTTTTAAATTATTATTGGTTGTTGTTATTGTTGTTGTTGATTGTGTTTTTTTAATAAATCTATCAACATCTTTTGATAAACTATCATAATCTAATATTTCAATTCCTAATTTAACTGCTGTACTAATTGGAAATTTATTTTCATTTATTGTATTTTGATTTGTAATTATTATGTTTACCTATATAAAAAAAAAAAAAAAAAAAAAAAAAAAAAAAAAAATAAAAAAAATTTAAAAAAAAAATTTTTTTTTTTAAAAAAAAAAAATGGTATATTTAATTTATACTTATATATCAATTTACATTTTTTGAAAATCTTTTTTCAATTATTGCTTTTTTTGATATTAAAAATGATTTACATTTTTCTTTTTGTTCAGTTTCAATTGAAAATATATAAACATTTTTTTCTTTAAAAATATTTTTCATTTTTTTTTTTTTTTTTTTTTT
>JACAFZ010010000.1:2500-20495 GCA_015252675.1 Dictyostelium gargantuum | reverse complement strand
TATCAATTCCTTTTACATTTTTTAATTCCCAAGGTCTTCCTTTATAAGCATAAATTGCAGATGTTAATGCTCCTACAGGACATAAATCTATTATATTTCAAGATAATTCGGTTTCTATCATTAGTTCTTTTTTATAAGTTCCTATTTCAATATTATAACATCTACATAAAACTCCTAGATCATTTAAAAATGAAATTTCAGTTAAAAAACATACACATATTGAAAAATATCCTCTTGAACCACCACCATCAAAACAAATAATAAATTTAAAATCATCATCCATTTTATTTGAATACAATATAATATTTTATTTAAGAAATGAAATTTTTTAATTTTTTTTTCTTTACTTTTTGATCACAGTTCAAATTCAATAAAAAATAAAAATAAAATAAAATTTCGACTTAAAAATTTAATATTAAAAAAAAAGAAAAATAAATTTCAAAGAAAGTTTATAAAATATCTTGATTGGTTTCCCAGGTATAAAAAAAATGGTGTAAACATGAATATATTTTTTAAAACAAAAATTAATTTTAAAATTTATTAATTATTATATTATATAAACAATAAAATTATTATTTTTTTTTGTTTTTTAGTTATAGATTGGTTTTTTAAAAAGTATACAATGGATGATCTTTTGGGTTTATAAAACTATTATGTTTTAAACAATCAAAAAACCATTTCAATGTAACTAGCGTTTCAATATTTGATTTGAATGAACCTTCTGGTTTAGTTAAACACAAAAGAAAATGGATTTTGCTTTGACCTCTAACTTCTTTGTAACTAACCAATGATTTTGAAACTCCTTCCAATTCTTTTTTAATATCTTCTAAAAATTTATCCTAAATTATATAAAAGTAAATAGATGTTATTAAAATTTACAAATAGCTTATTAAAATAACAATACATACTGCTTTGATATCATAGCCCAGAGTATCTTTAATGAGTTGATTACACTCTAAATCTTGTTTAAATTCTTCTGAATAATCTTCTTTATTTGGATAAATTGATGTATTATTATTTCTTAGGAACTTTGAAAAGATTTCACGCTTCTCCTATAGTAGTATTGAAAACATTAGAATTGGTTAATTGGGGGCAATTTATAATAAAAGAATAATATACATTAAATACATACCAATTTTCCACTAAAAATTGATTCCTCTTTGATAATATGAAAATGACATTTAAATAATTTATATTGATACCTTGGAAACAAAAGATGATCATTGGAGACTACCAAATAACCATTAATACCAATTGATAATTGATCTTCTTTATAAACTTCTCCTTGGTTTTGGCTAATTATTTCTATCAAAGAAGCTAAAATTATTTTTTTAGAATTTATAAATATGTTATAGTATTAATAGATAAAACTTACATTGATCTCTTATATTATTTGATATTATAAAAGTTTTATTAGACATCCATGGACGAATAAGTGCTTTTGAGTTATTAACAGCCATTGAATTACCAATAATTTGTGTTTTTGTTTTATTTTCAAAAATTGGGGGTTTTAAATTATTGGGTGATAATTTTTCGAAAATACAATTATTTTTATCGCTGACAACTGTTTGTTTTTTAATAGTTTCAACATTAGATCTGTATCTTGTTTTTGGTGGTGTCAATGGTCCCATAATTTTGGTAGTGGTAGTGGTGGTAGTGGTTGTTGTAATAGTTATGGGTGTTGATGTGGTTGGTATAGGGAATGGTGTACTTGTTATAGGTTTTGGTGTATTTTTATAAGGTGGGAAAGGATTTACATTTGATGTTCTTCTAATTCTTTTGGTTGATGGTGTTGATAATGGTGGTTGTGGTTTTAATTGTGTTTGTTCAAAAGTTGTTAAATTATTTATATTGGTGGTTGTAGTTGTGGTTGTATTTTGTGCGCTTGATTTATCAACTCTTTCTTCATTTAATAATTCTCCATTGCCATCTGTATATCGTCCATCTATAGAATTGATATGGTAGTTAGTTAATAATTAATATTGATAGTTGGTGAGTATAAAAAAGGATGCGACAATGTAATATTTACCTTTAAAAATATAAATATCGGGATTATTTTTAAATTGAATGGTATCTAAATGATTTAATGGGACTTTGTTATGGTCTATATGAATGCCTTTAACCTTGACTCTGGTATCTTTATAACTTTGAATTGAAGCTCTTCCAAGTTCAAAAGTTATAATAGCAAATGTAGTTCTACGATTATCTGGTATTTGTAAATGATTGTCCTTTTTACTATTTTACAAAGTATTAATAAAACTAATTTCTGAAATAATATAATAGAAATGGTAATAAATATAATTATAATAATAATAGACCTACCATCCAATTGTATATACTTTATGCATAATTTTATGATTTAATCTCAAACGATCATCATAAATAAAACCATGTTGACGTCTGTAATAAATAATTGGTTTTGTTAAAACATAAACGTTAGTATATTTTATACTTTTAAATGCTATATATTTAACCATAACCATAAATGTTTAAGCCACATACATTATGTTTTTCTTTAATATATGATCATTTTCATGTACAGTAGATAGGTGTTCTTCAACTTCTTCCTCTGTTGAAGCTTTTCTTTTTCCATTTTTATTTATGTTATTATTATTTACACTTTTATTATTATTATTATTATTATTATTATTATTATTATTATTATTATTATTATTATTATTATTATTATTATTATTATTATTATTATTATTCAATGATGTTGTATCTTGAAAATTTGGTTTAGGTATTCTACTGGTATTATTGTTATTACTATTATTATATATATTATTATGTACAGGTGTTTTATTGATTGGTCCTTTTATTGGTGATGTAAAAGGTGAATAAAATCCACTATTAGCATTTCCATTAAAATAAGATTGGGTGTTATCTTTCATTGGTGTTGAATATGGCGAAAGAAAATGAGATTCAAAATCTTTTTTATCAAAAACCAAGTGTATTTGCGAATTTGATTGCAATATACGACCAACATCCGAAACTTGTATAATATAACTATTACCACCAGTGCCACCAATACCATTGCTATCAATATTGTTACTTTCTTTATTTGGTAGTATAGATGATTTTGTATTTGAACTGATATCGTTATCATTATATATATTATTATATATATTATTATTATTATTATTATTATTATTATTATTATTATTATTATTATTATTATTATTATTATTATTATTATTATTATTATTATTGTTATTACTACTATTGTCACTATTATTGTTATTATTGTTGTTATTTTTATTATTTACACCATTATCCATTATACCATTGAGGTAATTTTTTGTAAGTTTAGCTATATTTTGTTTATCTTCTTTTTGTCTATTTATTATATCTATATTATTGTTTTTATTATTATTATTATTTCTGTTGTTACTGTTATTATTTTTATAATTTTTGTTGTTATTGTTATTATTATTATCATCAAAACCTCCATCATCAGGCACAATTGAATCTGGTGAATCAGTATTATACACAGATGTGGGAATGATTGGTGATGAATAGTCTGATAACATTGTGGGTGAGGCATATGTTGGTATCATTCTATTATTCATTACTATTTATTTATTTTGTTTATTTATTTATTATTTATATATTGTTTTTGTCATGTATACAATTATTATTTATTGAAAACTTGTACAATAAATATTGATCTCTTTTATATAAAAAAAACAAAAAAAAAAACAAAAACAAGTGTATAAATAAAAATAAAAAGTAATAAGTAATGACTCTTGCAAACGAAAATAAAAATTATGTATGAATACGTTGATTGGAAAAAAAAAAAAATTTAAAAAAAAAAAAAAAAAAAATAAAAACCCAAAAAAAAAAAAAAAAAAACATATGTTAATGAGGAATGAAGTTGAGATTACTCGACTTTTATAAAAATATCACCAAAAAGAAAAAAAATAAAAATTAATTTAAAGGAGGAGTAAAAAAAATAATAATAGTATTACAACTATAGTTTTTTATTTATTT
Source organism: Dictyostelium gargantuum (assembly GCA_015252675.1). Taxonomy (NCBI): domain Eukaryota; phylum Evosea; class Eumycetozoa; order Dictyosteliales; family Dictyosteliaceae; genus Dictyostelium; species Dictyostelium gargantuum. The sequence goes on along the minus strand of JACAFZ010010000.1, from coordinate 16,502 downwards.
GGAGATTATTCTCAGAATAACACAACAATATGGTTTTTTTAAAAGCTTTGTTTATTTATTTTCACTTTTAATGGATGGCGCATTTATTAGATGTCTATTAAAACTGTTGTCATTAAAAAAAAAAATTAATTTTTTTTTTCAAAAAAAAAAAAAACAAATCTTTTTTTTTTTTTTTTTTTTTTAATTTTTTTTTAATTTATTTTTCAAATAATAATCTTGAACAAAAAAAATGTAATCTAATACAACCCAATGATAATATAATTAATGCAACCCGATACCAAAAATTAAAATTTTTTTTTTTCTCATTTTATTGCAACAATTGAGTTGTAAAATGAATAATATTTTTGTAACTGGATTTAAAATTACCAGTTGAAAAGTAAAAAAAAATAAAATTAACTTTATTTTTTTATTATTTTTTTTATAAAGAAATGTAATAAATAATGCAATTGTTGTTTTTATTTTTCTTTTTTTTATTCTTCATCAGCAATTTTAATAACCATTTTACCCAAATGTTTACTATTGAATAATGAAATGAAAGATGGGACAACTTGATCAAAACCATTATTCATAGTGTGTTTATCTTTTATTTGGCCAGCTTTATACCATGCAGATAATTCTTTTACGGCTTGTGGGAAATGTTTGGCATAATGGAAAACGATAAATCCTTGCATTTTTGCACTTGCTATTGTAATTTGTTGAAAGAGAAATTAAAAAAAAAAAAAAAAAAACAATTAGGATATGATTTAATCAATAGTTAAATAGTTAAATATAATTTCTTTACCTTTTAATAATGGCATTTGAAGACGTGGTCCAATATCTTCAGATTTGTTGTAAGCAGAGATAACACCACATAATGGAATACGAGCAAATGTATTTAAATGTGGGAAAACTGCATCAGAAATGTCACCACCAACATTTTCCCAATAGATATCGACCTTACCATTGGTTGCCTTTGCAATATCATCTTTATAGGTTGGACTGTTGTAATTGACCCCTGCATCGAATCCCAATTCTTTTACCATGAAATCAACTTTATCTTGTGAACCAGCAATACCAATTACTTTACAACCTTTGATTTTACCAATTTGACCTACAACTTGACCAACTGCACCCGAACCTGCACTAACAACTAATGTTTCACCAGCTTTTGGTTCTCCAATAAATTGTAGACCTATTTTTAAATACAATACAGCATCATTATATAACTAATATTAATATCCTTACCAGAAAACATATAATAATAATAATAATAATAATAATAATAATAATAATAATAATAATAATAATAATAATAATAACAATAATAATAATAATAATTTACATACCACACCAACCAGTCATTCCAGTCATTCCCATCAAGGATAAATATGACGGCAATGGTGCTAATTTTGGGTCGGCTTTGTATGAACCCTCATCGTCACCATTGAAAATGAATTTTTCTTTCCATGGAAAAGAATTGTTAGCAATGTATTCACCTACTGGCCATTTCTTATTTTTCGATTTTTCAATTTTACCAACACCGCCACAAACAATTGGATCACCAATTTTAAATGGTTCAATATAACTCTTTCCTTGTGACATTCTACCCCTTACATAAGGATCTACTGAAATATAAATTAATCTAACAAATATTTCATTTTCTTTAATATCATTTTCATTTACTTCAACTTCAGTGATTTGGAAATCACCATCTTTTGGTGAAACTCCTGCTGGTAAATAATTTTTTAATGAAACTTGTTTTGATTTTGTCATTATTATAAATTAATGTTTTTATGACTGTTTAATAAATAAATAAAATAAAATAAAATAAATAAAATTAAATTGTAATTTGTTGTTCAAAATAAAATAAAAAAAAATAAAAAAAATTAAAAAAAATAATATAAAATGAAATAACTAATTTAGTAAAAAGTTTTTAATTGGTTGTTTAATGTGTGGGTGTTTTTTTATTTTATATGTACCGACACTAATAAAATTTAAAAAAATAAAATTTATTGAAATTTTAAGTGTGGTAATTTTTATTTGACTTTTATATCATTAACATTTTTTTGGGTTAAACAATTTTTGTTTGTATTTTTTTAATCGTTTTTTTTCTTTTTTTTTTTTTTTATCCCATAATTTAAATTTTTGAAAAAATGTTCTTTTAAATTCTTTTTATTTTCTATTTTCATTTTTTTTTCTTTTTTTAAACATCTAATTATTATTTTCATTTTTCCCAATTTATATATAAATTTTCAAATATGAAATGGATATTATTTAAATAATATCATCATTTCTATCTTTATTTAGAATATAGGCATTGGAGAATAGTGGCTTTAGACATGAGGCGATGTGTTCTTTTTTTTTCCATACCATCTATAAAAAAACTTTTATTTTTTTAATTTATTTTTTATTAATTAAAAATAAATTTAATTTTTTTTTTTTTTTTTTTTTTTAAAAATATATTTTTAGTTTTATTATAAATTTAAAATTTTTTTTATTTAATTTCCACAAACAAACAAAGTATTATAATAATAATAATAATAATAATAATAGCGCAATATTCATTAAAAATAAATAAATAATAATGACAAAAGTACAACAAATCTTTTTAAAACATCATATTAATTCAGGTTCCCCAACTGAAAATGATTTCGAAAAAAAAGTAATTGAATTGGATATTGAATCAATTCATTTAAATGAGGGCCAAATTATTTTAAGTTTACAAGTTGTATCACCTGACCCATACATGAGAGGACGTATGTCAACCCATAAAAGTTATATTCCACCATACTCTTTAGATCAACCAATCGCTGGTTTTGCAGTTGGTAAAGTTTTTAAGTCAAACAATACAAAATGGGCAGTTGGTGATTTTGCAGCTGGAATTTTACCATGGCAAGAAATATTTGTACATGATGGCAATGATAAGCTTTTAAATAAAGTTGATGCTTCATTGGCACCATTAGAATCATTTATTAGTTTATTGGGAATGCCAGGTTTAACTGCTTTTCATGGTATGTATATAGATATATATACTATTAATGTTGTTTGTTGTTGTTGTTTGTTGTTGTTGTTTGTTGTTGTTGTTTGTTGTTGTTTGTTGTTGTTGTTGTTGTTTGTTGTTTCTGTGGTGATAGTAATTGTATATTAAAAAATTATATATTCATGAACAAATAAAATAGGTATGAATGAAATTGGAGAACCAAAAGAAGGTGAAACATTAGTTGTTAGCGCAGGTGCAGGTGCAGTTGGCCAATATGTTGGTCAAATTGGTAAAATCAAAGGTTGTAAAGTAATTGGTATTGCTGGTTCACAAGATAAAGTTGATTTCATGGTAAAAGAATTGGGATTTGATGCTGGAGTCAATTACAACAGTCCAACCTATAAAGATGATATTGCAAAGGCAACCAATGGTAAAGTAGATATCTATTGGGAAAATGTTGGTGGTGCTGTTTCTGATGCAGTTTTTCCACATTTAAATTTTTTTGCTCGTATTCCATTATGTGGTGTAATTTCATCATACAACAGTGAGGTTCAAGATGTTGGTCCACGTATTCAAGGTTATTTATTAAAAACATCATCTAAAATGCAAGGTAAATAATTATTTAATATTTTGTTATCATAGCATATATATATGTTCATACATATTAACAAAACTAAAAAAAACACTATAGGATTTATTGTTTCAAACTATGCAGCTAAAAATGGACAAGCATTTAAACAATTGGCAGAATGGTTTAAAACTGGTCAAATCAAAGATAAACACACAGTTAATAATGGTTTTGATCAATTGGTACCATCATTCCTTTCACTATTCAAAGGTTCAAATACTGGTAAAATGATTGTAAAATTAAATTAATTTAGTTTACAAATTGTAGATTTAAAAAAAAAAAAAAATAAACCGAAAAAAAGAATATAATTAACCAATCAAAAATAATATTATTTATTTATTAAATTTTGAATATATGAGTTTAAAATTTTAAATTGTTGATTTAAATGTGGGTTACTAAATGGATTAAAGTTTTCAATGAATTCAGCCCAATTATTTTTTAAAAATAACTCTGAATGATGTTTTTCAAATAATTTAATTACTTCAAAATGACCACATTTAATTGCACCTGATAATATTGAGTATAAATAATTTTTTGAATTTGGTATCGGTTGAATATCTGTATTTTCGATTGGATTTGAAGTTGTAGTTGTGGTTGTAGTTGTAGTATCATTTTGTTGTTTTAAATAATTAAAATATAATTTAATTAAATTTAAACTACCAGATTTACCAATTTCTTTAAAAAAAGATAACATATTGGCTTGTGATTTATTTACAGTTATGTATTGAATTAATTGATCAAATTTACCAGCTGATAAAAGAAAATTAAACATTTTTTCAATATCTATATTCATTTCTAATAGATTTGATTTATAAATAAATCTATCATTTTTTAAATCATATGGTCTATAATCATTGATAAACGAAATTGCTGCTGGTGTTTGTTCGTAAATCATCATTGCTGCTAATCCTCTACCATATGATATTAGTTTAGTGATGTTACCATTTTGATCATCATCACATAGTTCCAATAATAGTCTAAACTTTTTATATGAGTTTTTAAAACAGTGTTTTGAATTAAATCCACACACTAAATCAAACAATATGGATTGATTAAATTGATAGTCATTTGTAACCAAATATTTTACAATATCACATCCAATACTATTATTTATAATAAGATTACTGGCATTATCAATATTTGATTTCCAATTACCCAATAGATTTGCTTTATCCAATACATCAATTAAATCCAATCTTGATCTATTGAATAATGTTTCTGGATTATTCCATTTTTGCATTTTAAAAAATTTAAATATTTCTCTATTTTTGATTATTTTCTCTAAAAATTCGGCAGAATCAATAGTTGAATAAACATTACTTACATCGGTTGAAAGTATTTTTGTTGAATTTGGTACTACTAATTTTTTTTTTAATAAATAAAAGGTATAGTTTAACAGCTCCCAATTTTCTAATTTAATAAGTACTTGAAAAAAACTTTTTTCATTTATTAATTCAAAATTCTTAATAATACAATTATCAATAAATAATTTAATTTCATCCAATGATGATGATTCAGATGTTGTTTTTTGATTTAAAATTTTAAATACTTTTTTAATAAAGGTGAATTTCTTTGCTTTTGTAAACTTTTGAATACCCCAATTAAAAGTGATTTCATTACAATAATCACATGATATTTCTAATATATCAATTATTAATTTGTTGGTGTTGATGTTATTATTTTTATTTTTATCACCAATATCTGTAAAGCATGTTGATAAAAGTTCCAACATATTAATATCATTAAATCTAATTGCGTATTCTACCAATGAAAAGCATTCTATATTCTTTTTATCACCATTATCAAAGAAATAAAAATCATTTCTCCAACATCTTTTAAAAATTATCGAAACATATAGTTTTAAAAGCCTAATTGAAATATTTGAATCATCTTTAATTGAATTTAATTTGGTTGTTGAATAAATTACATCTTCACTGCTTCCACTATCACTATCAAGTACCTGATTAATTAAATTTGATAGTTCATTTAAAGTATAACTATCATTATCTAGTTGACCTTTTCGATATATATTTTCAATAATTAATAATAGTTTTGAATGATAAATTAAATCTTTTGAGGTACCTTGAAAGAAATTATAAAAAAAATTATTAAATGATGATATCGGTTCACAAACTTGAATTACTTTATCACTTGCATTTCCTATTAATCTTTCAACCAATGGTATTGATAATTTAAATAGACTCCAAATTGGTATTTTAGTTGCATCCAATTCCAATTCCATTTCATCTAATGCAAAATTAATAATTTTTTCGTCTGCTTTATCAAATAAATATTCATATATTAATTTATTATTAAAATTTTTTACACCAATTTCTTTATAAATAAATTGGATCATTTGAAAATTATTTTTTAAAAAAGCATCATCTAAATAAGTTGTTGTAGATGTTGCTGATATCTCTGTTGCTGTTGCTGTTGTTGATATATTTTTTGAAAATATTTCTAAACTTTTAAAATTTTCACATAAAATTGAAAGTTTAATTATATCTAAATCTTGTTTACCAAATAAATTTGAAAATTGTTGTTGTTGTGATGGTGATGGCTGTACTTGATTTATATTTTTTAAAAATTCATCAATTTTATAAAAATCTCTTAACTGAATTAAACAATATTCAATATCTTGATTACTTATGATATCATCCTTGTCTGTTGATGTTGATGTATCATCATTATTTTTAAATTTAAATAAATCATCTTGAAGTAAATTTTTAATATCACCTTCATTAAATGTTAAATATTGATTTTTTTTAATTTTATCAATTAGTAATAATGGATAGTTCTTTTTCATCCAATTTAAACTATGAATTTCTTTATATCTTTTTGTAAAACGTTCTCTTTTTTTAATTAAGCTCCAAATTTTATAATTTAGAAATTTATTTCTATAAATATTCCAAAATAAATTTTCATTTTTACATTCCATCTTTATGATATACATTTTCTTTTAAAAAAAAAAAAAAAAAAAAAAAAAATAAAAAAAAAAAAAAAAAAAAAAAGTGAAAATTTTTTTTTTTTTTTTTTTAAAAAAAAATTAAATTATTTATATTTAAATTATTTTATTTTATTTTATTTTTATTTTGTATTATTGTGATTATGATTATTACTATTAATATTAAAGTAATGGTGGTGGTTCATCACTTTTACCCATTGTAGTTGAATTGAAGGCAGTCGAGGTTAATAAACCGACAGAGGCAGAGGATGTTCCACCGGTTAATAAACCAGCAGTATTTGCAGCTGGACCAGTAATGAATAAGTCATGACTTTGAGAAGAGTAAGAAGCCCAAATTTCAGATTTATCCAATATACCGGTTATGATATGACCATGATTTGGATCAGATTCCAATTTCTTCAAATAATTTACAACCAATGCTTGGGTAGTGGGTGAAACACCTCTTCCTCTCTCCAATAATTTCAATGATTGATTAATGAAATCACCACGAGAAGCTTGTTCGGATAGACAAGTTTGTTCACAACGATTAAGATTTAAAATCTTACCGATACATTCGGTGGTAAGAGAAAGATTATCGTTTGGTAATGAGATGGCTCTTGAAAGATGATTCCATACGTTGCCAACTTTGGCCAAATGATCGACGCAAACTTGGCTCTCTGACATTGAGTGTAAAATATTGATCATAAGGGAACGAATTTGTGGAACGCTATGACCCAATAATGGAAGAATCTTTTCAATATAACCGGTGGATGGTAATTGATCAGAGAGTACATTATGATGTTGGAACAAGGAAATGATAGCCAATGACAATGGTTGAATCTTTGGATCCAATGTGGCGTTGACTTCACTGGCGCTTGCGAGTTTCAAAAGTAAATTGAATACCTCCAACAAGAATTTACGTGGGCTACGTAATGACCATCCTGGTTGTTTGAGGAACAATGAGATGTATACACCTCCGATGACCAATTCATCTTCGCCACCAAGGGAGTAAGATACTTGATAGTCTTCGGATGGTAATTTCCATTGAACATTGTAAGATTTTGCTTGTACCAATTGTGCTTGATATTCTTTTTCCATGGTGGATAATGCCTCTTTGAGTTGAGCACGAGTATTGTTGTTCCAAATCAACTCTGGATTTTCGTGTTGAGCATCGAAAACCATGACAGTTTGTTGTGGATCTTCACTCATGGTTGAATTGAATACTGGTGGAATGAATTTACCAATCAAAAGGATAACTCTTGGACCGTGAACTTTGTCTATGATCATTCTACCCAATACACCGACTGCTTTGATACGATTTTCCATGGTAATTTGGTTGTTTGAGAAAACATCCAACAAGTAGAGTAAACCACAGTGGTTGATGGTATCGATAACATGTTGTGGAATTGCAACCAATGAATGTTCGACTTTGAGTGCCAATTCGAGAGTGGCTGGATTTGGTCTTGCCAATAATTGCATAAGGTATGGAAGTAAACTACCTTCTTTTTCGGTTGCCAATTGAGCGATATGAGTAATGCATTCAATGTTAGAGGTTACCAACATCAAAGATTCCAATGCAAGTTTTTGAATCTTTTGATTGTCTTGATGTGTAAGGAAACTAAATAATAATCTCATTCTATTGGAGCCGGCTAAATTGTATAATACTGGTGTAACCTTTCCAAATTGTACAACGTTTCTCAATGATTCCAATGCTTGTGCAACCTTGAAAATATAGATATCCCATAGTTTTTTGTCTGGATTTCTGATTGGGCACTCGTTGATAGTTCTTTCTTTGGCTAAAAATTCTACCAGATGAGTAAACAATTCTTGAATTGGTGTGGTTGCATTGGTTGGTGCCGATGGGTTTGCATTATATACACGAAGATAGTAACCACCGACTTTGAGTTCGTTTGCCAATGATTTATAACTAAATGATTGAGTGGAGAATGGATTGATAGTATTTGGACTACGATTAGCTTCATCCAATCTCTTGTTGAGATATTCCATAAGATCTTCTCTGGTTGAATTGTTCCAAATAAATGCTGCGGTCTCGTGTTTGGTATTCATTTCGGTTAATAATTTATGATAATGTTTACTTGGTATGGTACCAACTGGCATCTTTAATCTAAGTACAATGTGTGGTGTAAGATAAACGGTTACCATTTCCTTTACCATAACATTGAATTCGGTTTCTGGACGCTCCATATATTCTTTTAATTCTTTTTGATATTTTTGTTGAGCAGCCAAATCTTTTTGTGATTGTTGTTGTTGTTGAGAATTTACTGGTGGGTTTGTTGGTGATGAATTTGGTGATGAGTTTATATTTGATGTATTAATTTTTTGTTGTGTTGAAAGTTGATTAGATTGTGCTGACGATGATGATGGTGATGGTTGTGGATTTGATGTTGGTGATGCATTATTACTGTTATTAAGACCTAATGGATCAACTGAAACTGGTGTAGAGGATGATTGTTGTTGTTGTTGTTGTGGTTGTGGTGATGATTGTGAAGTTGAAGTTGGGCTACCAGTAAGTTGTAATTGACCACTCGATTCTGGAATTGGAACAGCAATTGGGCCTTTTGGAACTTGAACAACTGGTGCAGCTGGTTTCTTTGGTGCTTCAGCTGGTTTATCGGATGGTTCTTGATAACCTTCCATATCTTCCTCAGATTTAATACCACAGAAACGTCTAATTGATCTCAATGACATTTTGGCGTGAGTGTTGGCAATCATAATTCTGTTGGAATCAGAGTTGACAGTGATGCCACTGTTGAAAAGTGTGTGATCGTAGCCATATAACAATCTTAAAAGATGCCATACTACACCTGCGTTGATAATACATTGTTGAAGTTCATCGTCTTGTCTGGAAAATTGGTAGACAGCTTCCAAAGCATAAGTTACAATGTGTGGATGACTGTAGGAGAGATAAAGACATTTACAAATATTTTCACTGATTTTGAGTGAGAGATTATTGGCTTCCAATTGTTTACGAGATCCTGGGAATTTGGCCATTACAGCGATGGTTCTCAAAACGGATCCAATTACCTCGCCTGGGATATCTGCACCACCATCTTGATGATCATTGATATTGAATTTACTGGTTGGAATGGTAATTAAGGCACCCGGTGTAACTGGTGTAGCTCTTGGTGGTGCTGGTTTAGCAGCGGATGGTGCTTCACCATCGATATCTGGTGCACCACTTGCACTACTTGGTGTACCGTCTTTGTTTGGATCTGGTAAATCACCTTTATGTTGTTTACCAGCAAATGATGGTGAGATTGGTGTGGTTTGACCGATAAGAGTGGATACATCAAGATTTGCAAAAGTGAGTGAAACAGCCTTATCAAAACATTTGGCGATGATTGGTACACCATTGTTTCTGGTGATCTCTTCGGAATTTAATGGTGAAGCTTCGACAGTCAAATAAAGTAATGCCATGGCTGGTGAAATCAATGGAGTTTTGTTGGTGTTATCAAATGCCTTTTCATTTGGAATCAATTCATTAATCAATTTCCAAAGTTGTGGATATGCTGGATATTTGAATGGTCTGAATAGATCCATGAAACGAGTATATAAAATCACTTGAGTCAATAAGAGTAGGGAAATCTTTTTATCAGACCCTCTTTCATTGTCAATGTTGTTTACAGTGGAGAGGAGTTCATAGGCCTCTTGAATCTTTTCAAACATTTCTCTACCGTCTGGATTTCTATCTGGATGGTATTTAACTGCCAATTTGTAGTATGCTTTACGAATATCATCGTCTTTGTAGTTGTGTGCTTTACCGGCGGTACCTTTGTTTGGTTTCAAATTTAAAACCTCCAAAGCATCGTCAACCGACATAGTTTGTGGGACTTTGATAGACTCTTCGGACCAAACTTGAAGAACACTCTTAAATAATTCCAATGGTTGTTTGATTGGCCAATTTGGGAATTTTCTAGTATTACATAAACGTGAGAGATAAAAACTGTGACAAAACAATTCACCCTCCAACTCTTCAAAGACAATCTTTGGAATTGGTACATATTCGTAGATGGTGGTGGTATTTGAATGAAGACGTTGTGGTAACGAAGCCAAATGGAGTTCAATCTTTTCTCTCATCACCTTTCTCATGGAGCTGTTCCAAATGGTTTCTGGATCATCGTTGTCTGAAAGGAATTTGGATGAAAAGTTTTCTGCGGTATAATTTTCCAAAAAACAAATCAATGCCTCTGGTAACAATGGTAATAAAATGGAACGTCTGTTGGTACTTTCATCGCTGGTGATAAGGTGTTGTTTGTTGTGAATGAGTTGTAAAAGATTTACCATTGGCAACACGTTGGAATTTGGGTACAACATCATGAAAAAGAATGCACCAGTCAAATAGAACTTACTAGTGACGATACTGTTGTCCACCAATAAAGCAGTCAAGAGGGTGGCTGTCTTTTCAACCAAAATATCTTGACCAGATAAGAGGACTTGAACGATTCTTGGTAGGTTGAGTGGCTCACAAATAATTCTCTTTACTCTTGGCAATGGTCTGATTACGGCGTGTGTAACTGGATGACGTGTTGGTCTAAAGCTACAAAGAGCGTTGAGAATATCTAAAATGACACTACCCAACTCTGCTTTGGGAAGTACACCTCCAACATTACCATGGGTTGAACCAGTCATAATGGTCCATCTTAATTCTGGAATTTGAATGAGTGGTTTCCATTTTTCGGTGCCTTGAGCCCAACATTTGGTGTTTTTGTTGATCTTTTTGGTGTTGAGTAATTCCAAGAGATCAATTCTACTGACTGGACCAGCTTTTTGTTGTTGAACTACACTGCTACCTTCTTGAGTGACTTCGACTGCATAGTACCATTCTGGTAAGAGTTTACCTTCTTCACCATAGGTATAGTGAGTATGGATCAATGTGATAAGATCCAAAAGACGATAGATACCACGATTGTCAATAAATAATTTGGCATTGGATTTAACTTGCAAGAGTGAACGAATAAACAAGAGTAAACGATCACGAAGAATGACGTCCATTGTATTCTCCAATAACTCAATGAGATGAGAAAGATTAGAGAATGGATGCGTCATTGATGGATGAGCGTGGTAATAGGTGAATACCAATGTCATTGCACGTAAACATAAGGCCTTTTGATCGGCAGATTCGTTGAGTAAAAAGTTTTGCCAAAGTTCGCTAAAGAAAAGACCTGGATTCACCAATTTAATACCTTTGCTAGTGCCATCGACCAACAATGAAATGTAATAACCACCGACCGAAATTTCTTTTTTCAATGATGGATATGGTACTTCGAAATCTTCGTCATTCCATGCAATTACCTCTCTACCAGCAGCCTCCAACTCTTGTTGGAACAAACGAATTTCATTGTCCATTGATTCTCTCAATTCTTCACGAGTGGTGTGATTCCAAATTAAATTGGCGTCACGATGATCTTGTTGGAATTGATAGAAAAACATTGGCCAATTGTATGGTTTCATTGGTTTGGTTTCTTTTCTAACACGAGTGGTTACTTTTGCCATTGCTTCACGAGTTTTCAAAATCTTTTTCATACGCCAATTTGCAAATACACCCAATTTAATAGCCTTTGAACCGGTTGATTCTTGTTTGACTTCGATCAATTGTTCCTTTGGTGCCTCTTCGGTGGTATCTAAAAATTGAACCAAACCACGTGGGAATGTTCTATCCAATAGTTGACGACAAACTCTATTTTCAGCGGTCCATAAACTAATCAATTGTTTACTCATTTCTCTCTTTGCTTGATTTCTTATGTTTGTTGGATTATTTTGAAGTGCATTGATCTTTAAAAACAATGAATCGTGTAAATGACGTAATAAAGCACCCTCGACAACTGAAATGATCTGCATTTGTTTTGCCAATTCTTCTTCACCTTCATTGATTACAACACTCATTAACATACCTGCATTCTTTGAAATGGCTGGACATTGATGTGTAAACAATTTAAACAAATCTTTACCCAATTTTCCAACTCTACTTAACATATCATTGAAAATTGTTGAATCAGTTGTTTCGCTATATGGATCACATAATAATAAAGTTAATAGTTCAACTGCTGAACTTAATACCAATGAACCTGTGCCTGCTGATGAATGTTTTTGAATAATCTATCAAAAAAAATAAAAAAAAAATAAATAAGTTATTATGACATTCACTGACCAAGTAGTATGTTAATATGTATATATATATATTACTTACATCAAATATTGTTTTATTTAAATCGATGCTAAGGAATAATTCTCTTTTATTAGCTTGACATTGACCAAGTTCATAATCACCATCAAATGCTATACATTATAAAAATTTTGTTAGTTTTCTTTGAATTGTTTTTTCTAAAAAATTTCTATATAAAAAAAAAAAAATAAAAAAAAAAAAATAAAAAAAAACATACCAGGTTGAATTAAAGCAATTAATAAATCTAAAGCATAATAAGCGATTGTATCATCAATACATTGAATTGATTTTCTTAATAAATTGATTAATGGTACTTTGCAATGTGGGAAATGAGTGAATAATTCAAAACCAACTCTAGTTGCAACGACTCTTCTTAACATTTGTAATACAACAGAAATTAATTCTAAATCTGATTTATCATCATTTTGAACTGTACCTGTAATTGCACCAACTGAAGATGATTGTGATGTTGATAGTGGAGATGTTGATTGTGATGCTGATGATAATGATGAACTAGATGATGAACCTAAATTTGAAATCTTTAAACCATTTAAAATTTTTTGAATTGCATTTAAAACCACTTTACCATTCTTTTCTGAAAATGTATTACTTAAACCTGAATATGGAATATTTGAAATAAAACCATCTAAACTTAATGTAATTTGTGAAATTGATAAATTTTCAAAATCAAATGATTTATTTTCAAATAATTTAATATATGACTCTTGAACATCCTATAGTGGTGGTGGTAGTAATAATAGTAATAATAGTAATAATGACAATAATATTAATATTTATTCAAAAATATATATATGTCTGTATTATCCTATTAGTAATAAATGCATAGTATAACTTACCTCATTTGGAATTACATGATGTGGTGTAATTTTCATACCTCTAACAATTTGAGAAGTGAATACAGTTGCATTTGTATTACCAACCGATCTACAAAAGTCCAAAGCACTAGCAATTAAAGCGTCTCTTGATGAGGATGTATAAGTTCTTAGTAAACCATCTTTATATTGAATTGATAATCTTTGTGAATCTGAATCATATCTAACAAAACATGCAATGGTAGAATATGGTCTAGTGGTTACAATTGAATAACTTGATAAATCTCTTTCAACAATTCTATATTATAATAATTTATAAATGATGGTAGTAGATTAGTATGATATTATGTAAATATATGTGCGTGTGGATATGAATATAAATATAAATATAAATATTGATTTACCTTGTAGTTGATAAAGTTAATAATCTTGAAATTGGAGTTGGATGTCTATT
>JACAFZ010009999.1:0-12612 GCA_015252675.1 Dictyostelium gargantuum | reverse complement strand
ATAAAAAAAAAAAATTTTTTTTTAAAAAAAAAAATTATTTTTTTTTATTTTTTTTTTTTTTAACCCAATTTTTTATGAATAATTTAAATTATAAAAAAAAAAAAAAAAAAAAAAAAAATCAAAAAAATCAAAAAAAGTTATTGTTCAATTTTTTAAACTGGTTTGAACAATAAAAAAAAACAATAATTAAAAATCATTTTTTTGTATAACCAATCGAGATAAAATAAAATAAAATAAAATCAATCTCTATTCCATAAAAATAGTTAAATACCACTACTATTATATATATTATTAATGAATAGAAATCATAGTAGTATTACACTAGGTGGTAGTGATAGTAATAATAATAATAATAATAATTATCACCATAGTAATAGTAATAATAATAATAATAATAGTAATAATAACAACAACAACAACAACAACAACAATGATAATATTAAAAAAAGTAATACAGAAGTTGATTTATTTTCATTAACTTCAAATTTAAATACATTATCAGATGTTTCAAAATTAATGTTAAATTATAATCATTCAAAAAAGTCGAATAATCAAACGAATGGATACTTTGGTAATACATCATCAATTATTAGAACTAAATCACCTGAGGATATTAAAAAAGAAAATGAAATCATTGAACATTTAGATCCAGTTTATTTTAAAGAGGATTTTGATCCTGCTTTTATTTTACAAAATATACCTGAAAACGCACCAATAGATACAATCGATACTTTAACTGTAAAAATTAGTAGTTACCATGAAGCAGTTGATTCAAGGTTTAATGATTTAATTAGAAAATCATATAATGGTTTTGGTAACTATTACTATAGTTACATTATATATATATATGATATCGTATGATAAGTATTACAATGAACATGTTTACTAATATACAATTATCATTATTATTATTATTATTTTTATTACCATATTTATAGTTCAAGGTATGTCACAAGTTTATGAAATTGAAAAAGATTTAACACATTCGGCAAGAATGTGTGCATCTGGTAAAGAATATTTAAAAGGAATTCAAAGTAATATGACAGCATTTGGATTTAGATTATTGGCAAAACATAGGATAAGACAATTATCTAAATTTATGTTACAAGAATCAATTTATATTAAAGAGATTTCAGAAACTGTAAAAAGGATTGATGGATTATTAAATATAAATGAATTTTCACAAGCATTGGATTTATTGAATCAATGGAATAAAGGTATAACAATTTATTCGAAATATCATGCAATCAGGGAAATATCATCAAAGATTCATGTTACTGCCGATCAGGTATTGGATAGAATCGATTCATCACTTCATAGCGTTTGTCATTTATTTGATTCAAAACAATTCGAAATCATCATGAACAGTTACTTTAAATTAAAACAACCAATTAGATTTAAAGAAAAAATACATCAAAATTTCATTTTAAATATTGAAGAACATTCAAAAAAAATATTAATTACTCATTTAAATCTAACTTATCCAAAACCTGAAGAATTAAAACAGTATGTATTATTATTTTTATTATTATTATTATTATTATTATTATTATTATTATTATTATTATTATTATTATTATTATTATTATTATCCCACCACTACTACTAATTCACTACTATTACTACTTAATTGAATATTATTAACATTAATAATCTAAAAATCATTATGAAATAAAATCATTATAATATCTTTATTTCGATACAGAATGAAATTTGTTGAAATGTGTCAACATTTAAAAGAAGATCAATATATTCCATCTTTAATGAGTATACTTGAGCATTTATCAGATTTAATGTGGTCACATTATATGATGAAAAAATGGATACTATTAAAAATAAAATCAATAAATAGTGCAGGTTGTTCTGGCGATGAAAATGGTGAAAAAAACTTTTATATAGATTCATTTAAACTATTTAATGCAAATAAAAGAACAATTTGGAACTCTATTCAAAATCAAGTTAGACATATTTTAAATTCATTAAATCCAAAATTTAAAATTGAATATTTTATAAAGATTTTAGATTCAATTAATCAATTTATAGAGGTTGGTAATGAGTTTTCAGGTGAAGAAGCAAATCTCTTAAAAGGTGTAATGAAAGAGAAATCATTGGATTACTTTCAAAACTTTCATAAAGAAACAATCGAAAGACTTAAAACAATGTTGGAGAATGAAGTTTGGCATAAAATGCCATTACCAAATAATTTCACAGTTTTAGATGTAAAAGAATTTGGTATAGTTATGAATAGTTTTAATTACAATAATAATAATAATAACAATAGTGGCAGCAATAATAGTGGAGGAAGAAAATCATCAAAACCACAACCACCTCAATCTACAGTATTGGCAACACTTTTAACAATTAATGAACAGAAACCAATTAGTTTTGAACCTGAACATTATGATATTCCATTTTTAAATCATTTCAAAGATTTAGGTAACCCATTTTCATTGGTCGATGGTAGAAGAACATTATCAGAGGCTGCTGGTAATGATAGTAGTAATCCATCAAGTTTAAATAATTCACAAACTGAAATAACAACAGCAACAGTAACAGCAACAGCAACAACAGCAACAACAGTCAATAATCAAAATGGTAGTGGTGGAAATGCAAGTGGTCCATTAATTTCATCGACAACTATCAATGTTATTAAACAAATTGGTTATTATTTACAAATGATGAAAATTTTAAAACAATTATCTTATCCTATTTTCACAGCTATTTCACAGTTATTAGAGTATTATGTTTATTCAGTTTTTACATTTTTTGGGGAAACTCATGCAATTTTCGATTCGAATAATGGTAAGTAATTTTATTACCACTCTAGTTATTATTATTAATATTGTTTTTATTTATTAATCACTAATCATTCAATTACAAATTTAATATATTAGTTAATCCAATGTTAAAGAAAACTATGCAAAGATTAAAACAAAAATTTTCACCACCGGTTCAAGAACAAAAATCATCATTATTATCAGCGTCAACATTTCAATCTAAAATATCGTCACCACATCTTTCATTAAACAAATCACCAAATAATTCATTAACTCATTCCAAAGAGAATATATTTTCAGTTCCAAATCTTTCAATATCATCATCAACAAATCAACAAACACCATCATCACCAATGATTAATCATTCATCATCAACATTAACAGTAAATAATAGTAATAGTTTATCAAATTCATCAAATAATTTAAATAGTACTAGTAATGGTAGTAATAATAATAGTAATACAAATAGTAATAATAATAATAATAATAATACAAATGGTCATTATAATGGTGAAGATGAAATTTTAATTCATTGGTCTTTACCAAAATTAAGTGAGTTGGTGGATCTTAGTCAAGCAAAGAATTTATATGGTCTTGAAAATAAAATCATTGGTTTGGAATCAATGATGTTTTTAGTGGATTGTATAATGGAAGCTCAACCTTTGGTTTTGGATTTAATTCCAAGTGAAAAAGCAATGCAAATTAGTAATTTTTATGTTGAGACTGTTAGTGTTGTTGCCTCACTTAGAAATCTATGTTATAAAAATATTACAGCTCAATTTTTAAATGTAATTATATTATTTATTTATCTAATAGGTGGATGATATATATATATATAGTACATGGTTTATTAATATTTTTATCTTGATTTTATATCACCATCACTCACATAATATTATATATATATATAGCTTGATAATATTCCAAATTTGGTATCATCTATTAAATGGGAATTAAAAGAAGCACCAACTACAGAATCAAATTCATATATTTCACCGATTGTTGTTGAATTTCATAGATTTACAGGTCATTTGGATGAGATTTCATCAAAGAGTAGTTTAATTACACCCAAAGTTAAAAATTTACTATGGGAGAATACTATAACATTGGCAATGGAAACATTGATAGATTCATACACAAGGATTAAAAAGTGTAATTTATTTGGTAGAAATTTAATGATGATGGATGTTAAAAAGCTTCAAGCAATTTTAGAACAATTAACAACCATTAGACCAATTCCTCATATCAAACATGTTGAAAATTATATAACTGCATTCTATTTACCAGAATCTGATCTCTATAATTTAGCAAGAGATTCAGAGTACACCATAAAACAAGTTATCAGTATTGTAAATGTATCAAATCATTTGAAAAAGAATGAAAAACAAAAATTAATTAATGATCTTGAAGAATTAGAAAAACAAAGAATAAAAGAAAATCAATTAAGTAAATAAAAAATAAAATAAAAATATATATTTAAGTAAATAAAAAATAATAATTTATAAATTGTATAGATTATTTGGGAATAGTTTGAGAATGTATTTATTCTTTTAATTTTTTTTATTTAATTTTTTTTATTTAATTTTTTTTTTTTTTTTTTTTTTTTCTGTGGTACCACACCCATCAAACGATGAAACAAACTAAAAATATTATAATTAACTTTTTAAAAATAATAGAAATAACATAAACATCAGCAACAACAACAACAACATCAACAACAACAAAATTTTATCGTCATCATCATCATTAATGATTCAGCATATTGAAATACTTGATTCAGATTTACACAAACTACTTAAAAGTGGTGAAATAAAATATGGAGGTAATAAAAAGTTGAAAATATATGGCACACTTACATGTTTGTCTGGTAAAAGAATGAAAAGAGAAAATAGGGTTTTCTTTGAAAATATCGATGATGCACTTAACTTTGGGTATAGGCCATGTGGTAAAAAGAATACCAAATATGGAAAATAAATGAATAATTTTTATAAGTTCTTTTGATATTATTTTTTTATTGTTTTTATTTAAATTGTTTTTTTTTTTTTTTTTAGTAGTTAAAACGAACAATATGAACAAACTCTCTTTGGGATTGATACACTCTTTCTAATTAGTCCCTTTAATTTTAATAATTATAAAAAGGAAGAGTATGGTCAATTCATAAGAGGCCAGTTTATATCAAAATTCCTAAAAATTGTAATTTTGAAAAGTCTTACACAAGCACAAGTCATGTGGAACCATACTATTACTATTGGTCTATATAGGTGTGACCCACTAGTATTGTGTGTAAAAAATAATAGTAGATATTTTGTATTTAACAGGTTTATTTATAATTGTCCAAAATCTAAAAATTGATCAGTTATTTGAATGAATTCATTATTTGAATTTTCATTTTCATTTTCATTTTCATTTTCATTTTCAGTATTATCATTATTATTATTATTATTACCATCAGTTGTGGTGGTAATTGGGTTTAAATTGAAATTAATATCGAAATCATCGAAATCATCATAGTAGTTGCCGTCATCATTATCAACTAAATCATGTTCATATATAGCTTCTTGACAATTCTCTTCACCAACATTATTATTGTCAACATCCTCTTTTTCTTGTTCCTTTGAATTTTTGTCATTTTCTTGATTTTTATTTGATATAAAAGATTTATTAATTGATGGTTTTTTTGTATTTCTTTATTTATAAAGAGTATTATTAGTGAGGACACATGTATATATGTATATATGTATATATGTATATATGTATATGTATACATACGGCTTTAAAATTAAGCCACGATTTGGTATTAAAAATTCTAAATCTAAATCAATTAAAGTTTTATAAATTTCAATAATTTCCAAATTATTATTATTTTTATCAATGTTTGTTTTTGATAATAATGTTTTTAAAAATGATTGAATAACTTTTTCAATTGTTACAATTGATTCTTGTTTAAATTGGATTTTATGTTCATATTTTTTTGAAATATCTTTTAACATATTATTTAATTTATTATGTTCAATTAATTCTTCCTCCACTTTTTTATTACTACCAATATTATGTGTATTAGTTGTTGTGGTGGTGGTTGTTGTTGTTGTTGTTCTTGGTATTGCTGAAATTGTACCATCGGTATTTGGTGCGGTGGTATCCTCTCTATTATTACTATCCATTATTATTATTATTATTATTATTATTATTATTATTATTATTATTATTATTATTATTATTATTATTATTATTATTACTATTTATTAAAAGTTTACATGGTGTGCACACATAGAAAATGAAAATTTATTCAAAAAAATTCAAAAAAATTCAAAAAAATTAAAAATTAAAAATTAGCTAATTAGTGTTGACTATAATTATTAAATCACTTAACAGTCACGCTTGCTCAACACCACTTTATTATAACATGAATTCTCACATTTTTTTTCTATTTTTTTTATTTAAAATTAATTTAAAATAAATTAAAATAAACAGTTTTATTTGTGCTCCGCATTTAATTTTTTTTTTTTTAATTTTTTTTATTCCAAATTTAAATTTAAATTTTTATAACTTCACCCATTTATATTATTTTTTCATCTTCATATTTTAAAACTATAAAAAATTGTAACAATAAACAAATATTAAATTGATAATAATAATAAATAATATTAGTTTGTTAAATAAATAAATAATGGATAAAGAAGAAGTTATTCTTACTCAGTCACCAAATGATAATAATAAATATAGATATATTAAACTAAATAATGATTTAGAAGTTGTATTAGTATCTGATGAAAAAACAGATCAAGCATCATGTGTTTTAACATTGGGTGTTGGTTCACTTTCTGATCCAATCCAAGGTTTAGCTCATTTCTTAGAACATATGTTATTCCTCGGTACCAAAAAATTTCCAATCGAAAATGAATTTATTAATTTCATTAGTTTAAATGGTGGTTCATATAATGGTACTACTGGTGGTAGGTATTAATAATAATAATAATATTTGTAAAAAAAAAAATACAAAAACATATATAATATTAACTTTTTATAAAAACAATAAAACAAGGTGCAAGAACAAATTATTATTTTACAGTTAATCAAGAATCATTAAAAGAAGCAATTGATAGATTTTCATCATTTTTTATATCACCATTGATGAATAAAGATTCAGTTGATAGAGAATTGAGTGCAGTAGATTCAGAACATAGTGGTAACATTAAAAAAGATGTATGGAGGATTAATAGAATTATGAATGATCAATTTGAAGGTCATCCAACTTCATCCTTTTCAACTGGTAATAGTAGTACATTGAGACGTGATGACATCAGGGATAGAGTAGTCGAATTTTATAATCAATTCTATAGTTCAAACATTATGAAAGTTTGTATATATGGTAGAGAATCATTAGACCAATTGGAAGAATGGGCAAAGGAATTCTTTGCACCAATTGAGAATAAAATGATTAAAATGCCATCACCACCACCATATGGCATTAAAAAATCTATAATGTTAGAGGTTGAACCATCTGAGGAACAAGATATCTTAATATTTTTGTTCCCAGTGGACGATGAAAAATTAAGTTTTACAAAGAATCACAAGAATGCAAGTTGCTCGATATTGGCAAGTATTGTTGGTCACGAGAGTAAAGGTTCATTGTTATCGGTGTTGGTTGGTAAAAACTATGCATTTGGCCTAAGTTGTGGTAATGATTCATCCTATGAAACCATGAATAAGATTGAGGTGACCATCTATCTCACCAAATTAGGTTTGGAGCATATCGATGAGATCATCGCCCTCTTTTTTCAATCTATTCAATGCCCAACACCAGAATATTGTTACACAGAGAAAAAAGAATTAGCTAATGTCAATTGGATGTGTCTTCAAAAGAGTTCATCCATCAATGTAGCAAAGGGTATCACTCACAATCTATTCCTTGTTAAAGATCCAAAAGATACTCTAAAGTATAACCATTTCTGTGAAAAATTTGATCCAGAGGAAATTGATGCCATCAAAAGTTGGATCCGTCCAGACAATATGATTCTAATGGTTTACTCTCACAAATTCAAAGGCCAAACCACTTTGACTGAACCTTATTACGGTATTAAATACAACAAAAGATTCATTGAACAACAAGAAATCAATAAATGGTTAACTGAATATCCAAAGAACAATGACATTTTCGTCCCAAGACCAAACCCATTCATTCCAAAGGATATTGGTATCAAATCACCACAGGATGGTACCATTCAAGTTCCAACCAAAGTGTACAATGAAAATGGTGTCTGTATTTACCACGCAATGGACCATCGTTTCAGTACACCAAAAGCAAGATTAAACATTAGATTCGATACTCCATTCCATGGTAGCAATCAATCGATTGTCATGTGGAATCTTCTCGTCAAGGCAATGAAAGAGGTTTTGAACGAGGATATCTACTATTGTAAGACCCTTGGTTACTCCTTTAAAACTTCAATCTTGACTGGCCATGTCGAAAGATCAAGCTATGGCTTCAGTGATAAAATATTTGAAACCGCCTACTATGTTTTCGACTTTTTCAACAATATCGATTTGACCGACGATCAATTCACCAGGGTAAAGGAAAAAGTTACCAAAAAATTTGCAAACGGACACAACCTTCCACCATATAGCATTTCTTTACGTACCACCTCTTTGTACTCTCAAAACTGTAACTCTGATCTTTTAGAGAGACAAAAATACTTGACAACCATCACCAAATCAAACTTTATCAACTTCTTTAAAAACGTATTCTCCTACATAAACTACACCGTTATGGTGGTTGGTAATGTTACTTCTGACGATGCAATCACCTTTGGTAAAAGATTAAATGCATACAATCGTGTTGAAGCCTGTCAAGTCGATATCTTTAAACTCTCTAAAGTTAATTTCCCGCCAGGTGTTATTAACATTGTTAGAGAAAATCTTGTTGGTGAAGACCAAAAAAACTGTGCTTCCATCTTGTCGTTCTCCACCGGCCCAATGACCAGAAAAATTTTGGCAACCTCATCCGTTATCATTCCACTTTTACACAGCTGTTACTTTGAAGAGATGAGAACTAAAAATCAATTTGGTTACATTGTACAAGCACACAGTGATCAAGTTGGTGCATCTATTCATATTCGTTTCATTGTTCAATCACACACCAAAACACCACAACAAATCTTTGATGCCACAATGGAGTTTCTTTTAGGTTTTAAAGAAGAATTGTCCGCCTATGAAAGTAAACCAGATGAATTTAAAAGATTTATCGAGCAATGCCAACATCGTGAAATTGTTAAACAAACCAACAACTCTGCCCAATCCACTATGTATTGGTCTCATCTTTGTGTCTACAACCAATTTGAATTTGAAAAGAAAAAGTTTGAAGATATCGGTAAAATTACCCTTGCCGATCTTCAAGAATTTTATCAACAATATCTTTCTCCAAATAGTAAAAGCTTACGTTGTTTAGTTTCACAATGTTTCCCCCAATCTGTAGAGTTTTCAACAACCGCCACACCCGAAGAAGAAAGTAAAAATATCCAAATTATTAAAAAAGGTGCCCATGTTGAATTTAGACAAAAATACGGTTTTCTACCATCTTTAGCAAATTTATAAACATAATAATAATAATATTAAAAAAATAAAAAAATAATAATAATTCCCACTACCTGCAAAAATAGGTTTTTAAAAAACACCCCAAATTATTTTAATTTTTTACTTAACAGTTCTGCTTAAAAAATTGTTTAAATTAAAAAAAAAAAAAAAAAATAAAAATTAAATAAAAATTAAAAATTAATTTACCAAAAAAAATCAAATGTTAAATATCAAATATCAAATATAAAAAAAAAAAAATAAAAAACTAATGTATGTATCAACTAAAAATAATAATATTAAAAAAAATAATACTAAAAATACTAATTATAATAAAATAATTTTAGATCTTCAATAAATTTATTCCCAAATACCAAGGAATATGACTATGACAAAAAAACTGAATTTTATAATAATTAACGGGTTTTTTACAAGTGGCCCAAAAAAATTTTATAGATCTTTTTTGATCAAAAAAATTAATAAATGACACACATAATTTTTTAAAAATAATTTTTTTTTTTTTTTTTTATAATTTTTTTTTTTTTAATTTATTTTTATTAAAAACCAACATGTAATGGAATATATTATAAATATCATAAACTATAATAATAAATTAGAAAAACTAATAAAAAATAATAATAACAATGAAGTAGCAGATATATTAATAATAAAATTATTATCAAATTTATCAAAAGATTTACAAAGTTTAACATTACCAACAACAACCTATAATCAACAACCAATATTATGCGATCAAATAAATAAAAGAATTGATGAATTTCAAAATATAATGTTTCACTATGGTTTAAAAACATTAATGAATAAATTATTAAAAAGAAAGAAATCAATTTCAAATAATACTACCAATACAACAACTGAAATAAAACAACAACAACAACAGCAAAAATATCATCCAATATTAAAAGAAACCATTTTATATTTAATAAAATTACTATCAATGATTGAAATGATAATATTAAGAGAATTTAATATAAATAAAGATAGTTTAACAATATTATATGTTGGTAATAATAACTTTACAAATTTAAAAGAAACAATTGGTAATAATAGTAAAATCAATTTAAAAAGTGTAAATTCAATTAAAGAATGTATAGAGATTTTAAATAAACAAAATCAACAACAGCAACAACAACAACACCAAAAAATCCAACTACAAGTAGAAAGAATTATATTAGATAGCGATTTGGATATTACCGAAATTAAACAAAAATTATTATCAATTTCAGAATTTAATAAATACCCAATAAATTTAATAATAGATGATGTTGAGATTCAAAAAGAGATTAGTGATAAAAATGATGATGACGATGATGAATCTTTATTTTGGAAGAATAATTATTTATCATTAATATCTTCAAATTTTAATGATTATCATATTATTTTATCAATTACACCAATTCAATATCAATTCTTTATAACATCAATGACTTATAAACCAAAATTGAAATTTCAATCAAATAATAATAATAATAATAATAAAAAAGATATTAATAATTCATCAACTACAACCACTCCAATTTCAACAAAAGATAATATTGATTTAGCAGATGACGAAGAGGATCAATTAACTGATGAAGATTCTTCACCACATCGTGAAATTTATTCAACTTCTCCAAAATTAAATTTAACAACCAATGGTAATAATAATAATAATAATAATAATAATTTACCAGTGGTATATCAATCATCACCTACAATTGATTTATCAGGAGAATATCAACAACAACAACAACAACAAATTACACCAAATAGATCACATACAATTAGAAATATGAAACCATCACCAAAACAATATCAAACTCCAAATAAAACTGTAATTATTTCACCACCACAACAACAACAACAGCAATCACCAACCATTTCACCATCATCATCAACAAATAAAATGGATCCGCTATTATCACGTATAAATCATAAAACATCAACGTTTTCATTTTCAAAGCCAATTGGAATCTCAACTGGCAAAGTAGCATCAACCTATATTCATCTAAGGGATGCATTAGATAATCCAGTATGTAGTAGCGTTACATCTATAAATCCATCTGGTTTTGGACCCATATCACCAACACCATTGCAACTATCAATAGACGGACCATCCAATGAAAATGTTCCAATCTATTGTTTTGTATCAGGCCCTGGTATAATTGGTGTTAGTTTCTTTCCAACACATCATGGTATTTATACATTATCCGCAACTCTAGAAAATAACGGTAGTGGTAATATTAATGGTAGTGGTGGCGGTATTGGTAATAATATCGGTAAACATATTAAAAATAGTCCATCCATTTTCAAATCAACCTTAGATGGAGCAATTACAAATACGGAAATAAAATCATTACAAAAAAGTAACAATAATATAAACAACACAACCTCCACCAACAACACCAACATCAATAGTAGTAATGAAAAGAAAAGGAAATTACCCTTATTAGACTTTGAGTCAAACTCAAATGATTCAATAGATTTATTAGACTACATAGACTCAATAGATGAAAATAAAAAAAATAAACAAAATCAACCTCTACCCCAATTTAATAATAAAAACAATTATAATAATAATAATAATAATAATACTAATAATAATAATAATAAAGTAGCTGAAGAAGAGGAAGAGGAAGAAGAGAAAGAGGAAGATTGTATAAATAATTTAATAAAAAATATTAATAATAATAATAGTAATAATAATAATAATAATAATAATAATAATATTGAGCAACCTAAAATAATAACAATTTTAAACAACCAACTTTTAAAAAATAATAATTTTAACAATAATAATGAAAGTTTAGAAATATCACCAACTATTCAAGTAGATGATCAACAACAACACTTAGGTAGCAACTCTACAAAAGAAGAGGATGAAGAAAATAATAATAATAATAGTAACAACAATTTTATTAACGAAGGCAGCAGTAGTGAGATAGAAGCTACTTTACCTGTTTAAATACAAATAAACAATATGTATATACGGTTTACAATATTTATCAGTTTTTTTTTTTTTTTTTTTTTTTTTTTAGTTAAAAAATAAATTTTTTTTGGTTTTAAAAAAAAAATTAAAATTTTTATGTTAAAAAATTTTTTTTTTTATATGGATATGTCCCAGTTTAAATGTTTGAAATTTCCACTCACCTCGTTTTTTTTTATTTTTTTTTTTTTATTTTTTAATTTTCATTTTAATATTTTTTTTTTTTTTTATTTTTTTTTTTTTTTTTTAAAAAAAACAAAATTTTTTATAAAAAAAAAAAAT
>JACAFZ010009888.1:0-12616 GCA_015252675.1 Dictyostelium gargantuum | reverse complement strand
AAATTAAACAATCTAAATTAAAATTGAGGTTAAAATAAATAAAATAATATATAATCAACCTTTTTAAAGTTAAAATGTAGATATTTTAAAACAAATTTGTTTGTTTATATATTTATTTATTTATTTTTTACCAAATGAACCAACATTTGAATTACTTTGTGATTCAATTAATTCTTTTTGTTTTAATTTTTCAAAATTATTTTCAATTACATTGATTGAAGAAGAGATTGTATTATTCTGAAGTTGATTGATTGTAATTAAATTTGAAGAAATAAAAGTATCAACCCAATTTTTAATTTGAACGATTACTAATGAATCAGCGCCATAATCTAATAATCTAAGATCTTGATTGATTTTTGATTCATCAATTGATAATATCTCTGATATTCTATTAAAGAATAGAGTAAATAGATCTGCATTTTTATTGTCACCTGAATCTGATTGTTGTTGTTGTTGATTGTTTGAGGATTTTGATTTATTTAAATCGATTGCATTCAATTGATAATCAAATTTCAAGTAAATGGATTGAAGTTTATTTGGATTTGCAAAGTTTTTCTTTAAATTTTTGAAATTAAAATTATTTAATATTAAATTTGTAGATTGTTGTTGATTTTGAATTTGTAAATCCAATGAGAATAAAATTGTGTTTGTAGTGGTTGGATCAAAACCTAAACCATCCAACATTATTGCAACACCATCGTTTCTTGAAACAAAACCAGTGGATTTAATAAAACCATAATTTGTGCAAATTGATGGCAAACCAATCAATTTACGATAACATGATAATGAATCCAATACATTACAAGATGATACATAACTACATTGATCATATGAACCCAATACCGATGCAATTGATGATGCCATTACAAAGTTAATTACATTCCATTCTCTTTCAATTGATTGATTATGCAAATTAATTGCACCCATTGTTTTTGCACCATGTGATATATCTAAATGATTCATTGAAATCTCTTCAACTTTACATGCAACCTGTGTGAATGCAAAATGAAATATTGAATCAATATTTTTAATTTCACCATTATTTAATAATACTTGATCAATTGCATTATTTAATTCAATTGTATTGCCAACATCAATGCTCTTGAAATGGAATTTAATACCACCACTATATCGGTTGATTAATAATTTTAATTCCCATCTTAAATTTGATTTTGAAAAGATTATTATATTTTTTATGGTGTTTGATTCTGAACATTGAATTATCCATTTTAATATCTCCAAAATAATACCAGTTTGACCGGTAACTATTATATTTTCACCTAAATTTGATTTTTTAATCTTATAATTTGATTTTAAAATTGAAAATTCATTTGGTTTAATATTTGAAATTTCTTGGTTGATAATTTCTTTTGTATCTTTAAATTTCAAAACATTTATAAATTGTTCATCATTACTATCGACTCTATTTACC
Organism: Dictyostelium gargantuum; assembly: GCA_015252675.1. Classification (NCBI taxonomy): domain Eukaryota; phylum Evosea; class Eumycetozoa; order Dictyosteliales; family Dictyosteliaceae; genus Dictyostelium; species Dictyostelium gargantuum. The sequence continues at coordinate 11,184 of JACAFZ010009888.1, read as the reverse complement.
AAATCATTTATAGTTTTAAATTGATTGTAGTTTTTACATAAATTTGATATTTCCAATTTACCATTTTTAATATCCTTTGATATTTTCTTTAATAATTTGCCAACTGTTGTTGATGAATTTATTGAATTTATATTTAAAGGTTGATAACTGATATTATTTAATTTTAATTTTCTTAAATTTATAAATCCATCCTCTATAGTGCCCTTGCCATCACTGTTTGATGATAAATCAACAATTCTACAATTATTATTTAATAGTTTGAAATTTAAATTCTTTAAATTTGGAATGGTATTTATTACCAAATCAATGGCACAACCACTCTCCATAGTTGATTTATTTATTTTTATATCTAAAATATTGCCACTATTTGAATTAATTATTAATTGTTCATCAATTTCATTTTCAACGATAATATAAACTTTTGATTTATATTTTTTTGAATTTAAAATTGATAAAATTGATAAACCAATGTTTAACGTTGATGATGATAAATTGATTAATAATGATTCGTTTTTAATTAAATTACCAATGTTAAAAATTGAATAATAGGATAAAACGTAATAATATGGTATTAAAGTTGCAATGATTTCATCATTAATTAATTTTGGTTTCTTGTAAATTAAATTTGAATCAATGATAATATTAGTTGATACCATATTCATATCATGATTGATAAATGAATTCTTATCATATAAACCATAAACCAAATCATTTACTTTATTGATTTTAACACCATTTCCTATTCTTTTAACCAAACCATAAAATGAACCATTGTTAATTGTGCCGTTACTATTGACCAAAGATGAAATTATTTCAACCTCAATTTCATTTTCATACAACAATTCTTTTTTTGATATTAATTTCAACTTCATATCTTTACTTGATAATTTTGCAAACAATGAATCATTTTGTTGATTTAAATCAACAAATGAATCTAATTTGAATGAATTTGATAAATTTGATTCCAATTTACATCTTTCATAATAAACTTTATTTTCTTTGATAATAAATTCATTTTGATTGTTAATTGATTTATCTGATAATTGATCAATTAAATAAATACCACCGTTTATGGTTTCCAAAGATTCAATTGATTTTGAATCAAAATTAATGGTTGTTAATTGTAATTGAGGGAATTCATCAAAATATCTTGATGCACCTATGATTGAAGATGATAAATAATTTACACTATCAAATTCGTTTGTAATTAAAATATGTTTACAATCATTTAATTTTAATTCCAATAAAATTTGATTAATTTGAATGTATTCATAGGTGATTGTTTTAAAGCTATCAACATCCATTTGATGAATTGATTTTATAAAATAAATTATTGAATTATCGGTTACATATAATTCCTTAAATTGGTTTATATTTGAAATTTTGGTGATGGTTGAAGTGTTTTGATTCTTTTTCTCTATAGCTGAGATGAATTTATTTGATAACTTATTAATATCATTATTAAAACCGTAAACTATGATTTGGCTTGGTGATTTTTCACAGCCATTTGCTGCCAATTGACGGAGATGATATTTTGATTGATTATCAACTAAATTTGGTTTTTTTGTATGAATTACAAAACATGTTGATTCAGTTTCATTTGACATTACAATATCTTTGAAACCGCAAATATTTAATAATCTATACCAACTTTCTTGTTTCATACAACAACTTTCATTTCTAAAATCATGATCAGTAAATGCCCACCATTGGTTGAAAACACCAAATATAGAATCTAAAATCAAAGAATTATATGGTGATTCCATGAATATTAAATGACCATTTGGTACCAATAATTTATGAATTTGATCCAAGCCATATCTAATATCCTTGATAACGTGTAATACATTTGCAATTACAACCAAATCATAATATTCTGTTTTTAATTCATTTGATTGTTTTTTCAATAGATCAGACTCCAAATCCAATGATTTGTAAATTATATTTATACCTCTACCAGTATGAGTACCGACAATTGCTTCCAATTTAACCTTTGCATCTGGTATAAATGATGGTGATACATCACTCCAAGTATATTCAATATCAATTTCATAATCTGGGTACTCTTTTAATAATGAATTGATATTATTGAGCACAACCCTTGACAATGATGCAACACCACCACCAAATTCTAAAATTCTAAATACCATTTTCTCTTTTACCAATGGTTTTATTAATTGTCTAACGATTTCACCCATTAATAATTTTTGAGTTAAAACAAAGTTTGAATCGGTATAAATGGTATCCAAAATTCCATCTTCAAATAATGATTGTGGTGTATATATTGAAGGATCCTCGTCAATAATTGGGAATAATAATTTTGCCATTACTTTAACCGATAATTTAATTATATCTTTTAATACTAAATTATTTGTATTAAATTCATTTGCCACCATCAACTTATTTTCATTTAAATCACCAAATTTCTTAATTGTTTCAAACATAAATTTGAATAATCTTTCATTTGTTAAACTATGAATCTCTTGATTGTAATATTTCTCTTTTAAATTTGATAGATTTAAATTTAAAATCTCTCGTTTTACAATTTCTGGACATCTTTTACTAATTTCAAAGTATAATAAATTTGAAATAAATGATTGATATTCATTTATAAAAGGTGTGTATTCATCAACGATTTTGAATTTATCTTGTTGATAGATTGATTTAAATGAAAATGGTGATTGTAACCCAGATTCCTTTGGTTGTAAATATTTTGAATAAATTTCATTTGTTCTGTATTTAATTTCGGAAACATTTGCTTTAATGATTGGAACTAAGGATGTACTAACAACATTTTCAATATCAACCAATATGGTACCATCCTCCAACATTATAGTAATTGTCGAATAATATGAGTTGTTTACTTGTTTTTTCATTTGAGTATAAACGTAAACTGAATTTGGTCTTTCGACTGTTGGTAAATTGTTTGGATAATAATTTAATCCTTCTATTCTATCAAATACCAATTGACATTCATCATCTACCAATACCATCATACCATGGGTACAACAATCAAGAATTGATGTATTAAAGAATGTATCTCTATCAGCTGGGAATCCAATTGGTAACTCTAATGATACCTGAATCAATGAACAATTATCACCGATAAAAGCTGTATTTACAACTTTTTTAAATGAACCATTGTATGATAAACCAGTTTTTAATTTGATTTTATTATACAATTCATTACTTGATAACTCAGTTAAATTACATTTGTTTTGAATTAATTCATTTAAATTTAATTTTAATTTGTTGTATTGTAATTGTTGATCTTGATTGATATCATTAATTTGAATGAAACCGTTTGATAATAAAACCCATTGAGGTGAATCACTACTATTATTCTTTGATTTTTGATCTTTATAATTATAAAATTCGACAAATTTATTATTTGAAATACAAGTTTGTAAACGTTGGCCAGAGTTTGAAAGTCCATCAATTAAAATAAATGGTGACTTAAATTCAAGACTTTCAATTATTAAATGTTGATTTTTTTTATTGTATAATTTTAATAAATTATTAATATATCCTGAACCTGGGAAGTAATACTTACCTTTATATAATGTATAAAACAAAATTTAATATTATTAGTAAAAATAAAAGTATTACATCATAAAATTGGACTGTAAATTAATAAATGATATTAATAATACATACCATTAACTGTATGACCTTTTAAATAATTGAATGGCTCTTTTGAAATATCAATAAATGTTTCATATGATTGTAATGGTGAATTATAACTGTTTAATCTACCAAGATTATCGATTGGTGGTCCTTGAAGTCTAATTTTTTGATGCTCACTATCTTCTTTCCAGAATTTTTCATCATCCCATTGATAGGCTGGTAATTTAATATCTTCGTTGAGTGTGCTATTGTCTAGAGAAAATTGACATTTAAAATTTAAAAAGTTATAACCTTTACAATATAATTGTGAAATCATTTTATAAAATTCAACGGTATCATTCTTTTTCTTGTGAAGTGGAGAATAAATTGAAATTGAATCTTGTTGGAAATAATCTGAATCTGTTGGTATCATTTGTTTCAAGTAAAAGGATAAGGTTGTATGTGGTGCCAACTCAAAGAATATAATATCATTACCCAAATTATTTGATTCAATATGTTGGTAAAGATTTGAAACGGTTTGAGTGAATTTTACTGGTTTTGAAATGTTGTTGAAAAAGTATTCATTATCATAAACTACACCATCGCCCACATTGAATAATCTAGTATGTAGTGTTGAAAATGTTGGAACCTTAGGCTCACCAATTGTTTTGTACTCTAAATTCATTATATAATCCTCAACGATATTTTGACTAGATGTGTGGAATGAAGAATGAGTACCCAATAAAGTTGGCATACTATTTGAATTTAAATTCTTGCTATGATTTGAAATTTCAATTAAATCAGACTCTTTACCTGCAATTACAATTGATGTTGGTGAATTGTAACATGCGATTTCAATTTTTGGGTATTGTTTTGAATAGAGTAAATTAAATTCATCAACACTAATATTAATGGATAACATTTTACCCAAACCACTTGTTGATTCTTGTGCAACCGATCTATGATAAATCAAGTAACAAATGGTATCGATATCAACCATACCTGAACAATATGATGCAGACAATTCACCTAAACTATGACCAATTATAAATGATGGATTTATATTCCAATGTTTATATAATTCAAACAATGAAATTTGTAAAATACAATTTGCAGGTTGTGCAATAATTGGATCATGAATAGTTTTTAAATCATTATCATGGATGGATCTTAATTTCTCCAAAATTGAATAACCATAGTATTTTGATAACTTCTGGTCAAATAGATCCATTGTTTCTCTGAAAACTGGTTGACTATTATATAACTCAAGGCCCATACGATTAAATTGTGAACCCTGACCTGAAAAAATAAAAACATTAATCGGTTTCTTTTTATTTAAAACTGAAACATTGGATGATTTATCACTTGCAGTTTTAAATAATGGTGTAGTTGTTGTTTCAATACTAAAATATTCATCCCAATTACTTGCAATTTTAACTTCTCTTTGATACAATGATAATGATTTTGAATAAATTTGATTTTTAACAAATTCACTAAATTCAAATTTACCACCACTAAAAGTATTATTTAATAATGATTTAAATTTAGATAATGATTTGATTGAATTTGATGAAATTGGTATTAAAAACTGTTGTTTTGGTTGTGGCTGAGGTTGAGATCCACCTGTGATTTGCGGTTCATTATATTCTGATAAAATGAATGTACTATTTGAACCTGTAATACCAAAATTGTTTACTGCAATATCAATTAATTTATTTTCATTTTTTAATACATCTCTTTTATAATCTTTGAATGGAATCGGGTTAGTTACTACTTTTAAATTCCAATCTTTAAAGTTGATTAAAGGATTTGGTTTTTTGTGATTAATATCTGGTGAAAAACATTTATTCTTGAGGAACAATGTACATCTAATCAAAGATGCAATACCAGATGCAGCTTCTAAATGACCAACAAATGATTTGATGGAACCCAATAATAAAGGTCTGTCGCTTGAGTGATTATTTTTAAACACCATTGAAATTGATTTTGCTTCAGTTGGATCACCAGTTGGTGTACCTGTACCATGAGCCTCAAAATAATCGATTTGACTAGCTGTAACTCTTCCGTTGGTCGATTTCAAAGCATTTTGAATGTTATCAGATTGTGATTGAGATGATGGTGAATAAAAATTTGGCTTATCTGGTTTATAGCCATCAATGTTGGTGGATGCACCTTTGATAATACAATAGATTTTGTTACCGTCGGCAATTGCTTTCTTTATGTTTTTCAAAACTACTAGACCAACACCTTCAGAACGTACAAGACCATCAGCATCAGCATCAAATGCTCTGGTTACACCAGTTTTACTCAACATATTCAATGCAGTGAAACCACGAGAATTGGTTGTATTCAAAATGATACTAACAGCACCAGCGATCGACAAATCGGAACTACCATTTCTAATTGAATCGTAACCCGATTTTATAGCGCTACCAGATGAACAACAAGCAGTATCAATTGCTGATGATTCACCATTGAAATCAAATGCAAAACTAACTCTATTTGGTATACTATGAATTCTAGACCCAAAGATATTGACAACGGTTTCATATGGGTTCTTTATTGAATCTTGATAATCATTTGCTGAAACACCCATAAAAACTGAGGTATTTGAACCACGAATTTTAATTGGATCAATACGTGCATCCTCCAATGCTTCCCAAGTACACTTTAACAATACTCTTTGTTGTGGATCAATTGTTTCCACTTCAGTTGGATTAATTCCAAAAAATAATGGATCAAATGATTCCCATTCTTTTTGTGATACCAAACCAGCATATTTTGAACTAATTTGACCCATTTTATAGAAATTATCATTCCATCTATCAGTGGTTTCAACTATACCGCATTGTTCATTTACTAAATGATCCCAAAATTCTGATGGAGAGTTTGAATTACCTGGAAATCTAAAACCTAAACCTATAATTGCAACATCATTTTCATCAAAATTACTATCACCATAGTTGTTATTACTATTATTATTTTCTGTCATTATTAATTTTAACAATGTATAATTATTTTTATATTTAAATTAATACAATGGTTAATTTTTATTTTTCTTTAAATAGAAATTTTATTTCCTCTTTTTTTTTTTTTATTTGATGGATGAAATTCAAAAAATCCAATAAAGAAATAAAGACATATGTGGACATGTCTTTTTTATTTATTTCCATTACAGCTCTTTTTTTTTTTTTTTAAAAATTTAAAAATGTTGGAGATCTTAAAATACAAAATATATGTGCCTATATTTCTAAATATTTATTTTTATGTTGAGTGGGCGAAAAATATTAAAAAATTTAAAAATTTGAAAAATTTATAAACAATATTGGTTTAAACCCAAATGAGAGATCAAATCTTATACAATGAGTATTTATTTGAAATAAAATGAAAAAAAAAAAAAAAAAAAAATATTTTTTAAATTTAATTTTTTTTTTTTTTTTTTTTTTTTATAAAAAAAATATAACTTTTTTTTTTTTAATGTACAAAGAATTTTTTTTTTTTTTTAATAAAAAAAAAAAAAAAAAAAAAAAAAAAATATATTTTAAAATTCATTTTTTTTTTTTTTATTATTATTATTATAAAAAAATAACGGTTGGTTTTTTAAAGGAACACGTCATTTTTATTTATTTTATTATATACCAAAATTGTGAAAACGGGTAAAGTTTTATTATTTATTTATTTTTAGCAAAATTTGCATTTTTTATAATAATAAAAAATTACAATATGGATTTTCTGACCTGTTTTTTTTTTTTTTTTGTCTAAAAAGATATTTATACTTCGAGTGAAATATATTTTTTTCGACCTTGTGTGGAGTTTGTTTCACCTTAAGCCTAAAAAAAATCGAATTTTTTTTAAAGATATTTTTAAAAACATGCAAATTTGTTTGCAAAATAATAAATAATAATAAAAAATAAAAAATTAATTTCATCACGGTTATGAGACAGCAGCTGTTATTTTTAATTTTTTTTTTAAAAAAAATATTAATACCATGGTGTCTATGGTACTAACAACTGATTTTTTTTAATTTTTTTTTCTCCACTTTCTTTTTTTTAAATTAATTGGTTGTTGATAAATATTATTAATAATAATAATTGTAAAATATAATAAAAATAAATAAATAAATAAAATATTTAAAGAAAAAAAAAATGGTACAAGATAAAATAAGAGGTGCATGGATATATTTTTTAGAAGGAATGTGGTATGTTCCACTTTTATTTATAGTTTTATATCATATATATATTGAGGTTGAAAAATCAAAAAAATTAAATCAAAAATTAAAAAGAATGTATTTAAAATCAATACCATTTCTGGTATTTTTCAGTATGATGATAGCAATTTTATGTATGTATAATTTATTAATTATTATTATTGTTATTATTTAGCAACTGGTGGGAGGTTAATGATGATTTAATTTATTAATAAAAAAAAAAATATTCTAGTCAGAATTACAACAGGTATATTAGCATGGATTTTTAATACAAAAGCACCACACCTTAATAAAATTGTTTGTATTATTTATGGTTGGAGTGTACAATTCTTTGCAATGGAATTTTTTTTTATTGTTTTACTTTTAATGAAACTAGCGGTTGTTTATATGGATAAACATGTACATTTTGAGAGAATTGCAACAGTTGATAGAATTATTATTGGAAATGTAGTAATGTCATTGGTGTTTTATACAACAATAGGTGTTATTGTTTTGGTGGATGGTACTTATAGTAAAGTTATCGATACAACATGGAGATTGTATTTTATTTGTTCTGCTGCATTAATTACTGGATCACTTGGTTTCTTTGGTTTTAAAATTTTAAAACAAGTTTACCACAATGAAAATAGGACACAACATGATGAAATGCTTGTTTCTAAAGTTAAAGGACTTATTGGAGTTACCTCTTTTCTTGGTATTGTGCTATGGATTATTAATATAATTTACATTACCATTGGTAGGGATTCTGATGCTGAAGATTGGATTAATATTGGTTTTTTTGTACTTGAATTAATTAATTGCTATGCTGCTTTAATTATTTTTGGTAGATCTGATACATGTAGAAAAATTAGAGTATTACTAGGTTATCCAGAATCTATGATTGGATCTGATAGTAGTAAAAATTCAAGTGGTTCAACTGGTACAGGTAACGAATTGGCTCTCTCTGTTACACATATTTCAACTCATTACTCAAACACAAAAGATGTTCAAGAATCCACTTTAGACTCTCAAAATATTAGTGTTTCAAATTCCTCAGTTTCAGTATAAAAAAAAAAAACTTCTATTTTTTGATCATCTTTTTTTGTCAAATAATTATGTAATATTTTTTTGTAATCTTATTAAATTAAATTTTTTTCTACAAATCCAAAAATAATTTTACTTTTTTTAAAAATAAATACCCAAAAAATCCCTTTTCCTGCCATAGTAAATGAAATATAGTGTCAAATATTAACATATCTGGATTAGTTTATAAGATTTACTTCCTAGTAAAACATTAGATTAAATACCACAGAACCTTTGAATTAATAACAATTTTTATTGGCCTGTCTACCAGATGTTGAAGCCCTCGATAATGCCAATACATATTTTATATAATCTGGTTATTGTTTGTAAATTGGGTTATTTTTTTTTTTTTTTTGAGCTCCAATACTTTTCTGGAATATTTTTTTTGAGCTCCAATACTTTTCTGGAATATTTTTTTCCAAAGAATTCCCCATATTTTATGGAAATAGATGGATAGATAATAATAATAATAAACTTTATTAATTTTTTTTTTTTTTTAATAATAAATTTTTTATAAATAAAATTGTTTTTTAAGAGTTTGTGGATTATCAGATTCTTGATTATCTTTTTTATCTTGTTTGGTTTGTAAAAGTCTTCTCTTTTTAGTAGCTTGATAATTATCGATAGTTTTTTGTTTCAATACTTCTAAATTTCTTTTTAATGCTTCTTGTTCAGCATCTGCTTCATTTGAAGAAGTCTTTCTCTTTTTATTTTCTTTTTTATCTTTTAATTTCTTTAATCTTTCTTGTTCTTCCAATTTCTTTGAAGATAATAAATGTTTATTCAATGGTTGACCACTTTCCTTTTGCCAAAGGTATTCTCTTTTTGAAGAATCTGTATTCTCCATTACTTTTTTAGAGGAGAAATTTTTAAGAGTTGGTAATACAGTTGGCGGTCTTTCAATTTGAGTACCAAATTTAATGTTATCTTTTAATTCATCAAAATCATCAACGTTTCTTCTTTTTCTAGTTTTTTTACCACTTTCCAATTCTTCTTGTTCTTTTTGTTTCTCTTCATCTCTTTTTTGTTGTTCTAAATAATCAGAGTATTTAATACCCTTTTTCTTTAATTTTTCTTTTAATTTCTTTTCATCGAAATATTCTTTTCTCTTTTGATAGGTTGATGTATTTTTCTTTAATTTCTTTGCAATCTCTTTATTAATTCTATCTAAATAATCACTATGTAATTCACCTTTAAACTTTTTTAAATTGGTTGTACTGATATCCTCTTGTTCTTTTAATGCATCTGGTACATCTTCTTTTGCTTTTTTATAATATAATTCATTTAATTTCATTAAATCCTCTTTAATATCTGTTGAAATAATTTGTTGTTTTTTATTTAATTCATCTTTTAATTTTTTATTTTTTCTACTATTATTATTATTATTTGTTGTTGTTTTATTATTTGTAATTGGTTTAGCTGGTGTTGGTGTAGTGGTTGTAGTAGTTGTAGTTGTTGGTGTAATTGTAGTAGTTGTATTATCTTTTTCATTTTCTTGTTGTTGTTTTAATTTTTCTTTTTCTTGTTGTTTTTTTAATTCTTCTTTTTGTCTTAATTTTCTTTTCTCTTCAATTTGTTTAACCAATTCTTTACCCTCCATTAAAACTTTTAATGATTTTGGTAATGAATTTGATTTCTTTGCTTTAACAGCTCTATCTTTAACAGCTGCTGCACCATCATGAATTGGTTTTCTTGTACAAAATGGATCACATTGTTTAATTCTAGTTTTTGCACTAATTGTCATTTTTATTTTTATGTATATATTTGATTTTGCTTAAATTTAATATTAAAAAAAAAAAAAAAAAAAAAAAATTAAAAAAAAAAAAAAATAATCGTTCTTTTCGTTTTTTTTATTTTTCACAAAAAAATTTAATTTTAAAATGATTTTTAAATATATTTTTTTTTAAAAAAGAAAAAATATCCAATTCCATCATTTTATCAAAGTATTATATTAGTAACGATATAATAATATAATTTACTAAAATTTATAAAAATTTGTAATCACCCCCATTTTTTTTTTTATTATTTTTTTTCGGAATATTCAAACAAATAGATCCATTGTGTGATGTGTGTGATATAAATTATTATTATTATAATTTTATATATTTTACAATGTCTAGTTTTGAATATTCACATTGGGATATTTTTTTAATTATTACCATAAAACTAAATTAATTTAAATAATTTTATTTTTTTAAAAAAAAAAAATTTTATATTTTTTAAAAAAAAAATTTTTCAAAAAAAAAAAAAAAAAAAAAAAATATAATATTATATAACCCATTATTAAATAAGAAACAAAAAAAAACCAA
>JACAFZ010009777.1:0-12624 GCA_015252675.1 Dictyostelium gargantuum | reverse complement strand
CCCCACACCCGCAGCTCCCCGCCTGTTTTTTTTTTCAATCTGATTAAGGAATACGAGATTCGCCTTTGTGTCTTGGGCTCGGATATGTGTATAAGAGTGAGTATATACACCACAAAAAAACAATATAACAACAATAATCTAAAAAAAAGGTATGTTTTTTTTTAATTTTTATTTCTCTTTCTTTTTAGAGAATTTACATTATAATTTTTTATTTATGTACATGTATTATAAATAGTATCACATATCACATCTAATATATTTTTATATTTAAATTTCTATATTTAAAACCACTTACACTACCAACCACTTTATAAAAAAATATATAATTTGTGTATTTTTATTTAATTTTTAATAATTTAACAATATCATATATTATATAAATCAATATTTATATAATAGATTATTTATTTATTTTCTTTTTCTTTTTTTTTTTAATCGCACCCACACACATCCACACTCACACATATACACACATACACACAACCACATACAAAAATTAAAATTTCTATTCAATTTCAATATTATTAAATTGATTTCTTTGGGAATTTGCAAAAAAATATATAAAAAAAAAAAATTGCTTGAGGGGTTAAATTAAAAGGGTGTTTACATATAAATTTTATATATTATTTTATTTTATTTTTTTTATTTTTTTTATTTTTTTTATTTTTTTTATTTAATTTAATTTTTTATTTTTTTAAAAATTGACACATATAATATTTTTATTTTTTATTTCCATTATGAAAATTTGAATAATAATTCTTTATCAAGTAGTGTGTATCATACATTGCAAATATTATTAGTAATAATAAAAAAACAAAAAAAAAAAAAATAACATATCAAAAACTATTTTTTTAATTTTTTTTTCAATTTATATAAATTTAAATAAATATATACACAATACTTAGTATGTCAATCTACTTTAATTTTTATTATCTACAACCATTTTAGACTTTTTTTTTATCTTTTTTTCTATTATTCTTTATCGATTTCATAAAATAAAATACAATTATTTTTTTTATTTTTTTTTACTTTTTTTTTTCTTTTTTATTTTTTTGTTTATAGTAATTTTATAAAATTTTATAATAAATACTAACAATTAATTTATATCAATTTTTTTTTCTTTCTCTTTTTTACAAAAAATAGAAATTTCTAAAAAAAATCTTTACTAAAAAAATAAAAAACTAAAAATGTTGAATGTACAACCAACCCAAAGCATTGTTAATAATCCACCAAAAAAAATGGATCAATCAAAGAAGCAAAAACCAGCCGATTTATTAAAAGAGTTTTATGAACAAACTGGTAGCAAAAAGAATAATAATAATAAATAAACAACAAAGGCTTATTATTAAATTTTTTTATATTTCTAAAATCATAATAGAGAAACACCAACAATCATTACACACAAACGTTTAAACAATTAAATATTTATTCCTACATATTGTAAAAAGATCATACTTTTATATATTCCAACTTTCAAAAAATTTATTATTACATACTTTCTTTTTTTTTTTTTTTTTTATCATTACAAACTAGTTTTAAAATTTAAATAAAAAAAAACTATTTTCTGAAAAAAATCAATAGAAACATACCTCTATATTTTATAAATAAATTTTGTTTTATCTCTTTTTTTATATTTTTAAAAAATTTGGTTTTTATTTAAATTTAAATAATAAATTTTGATAATTATAGTCCATTTGTTGAAGCTGCACTATCACCACGACTTCCATCACCACAACCACCATATTCTAAACATGGTCCAAATGGTAAAGTATTTGGTACGATGGCAGCCTCTGAAGTGAATTTGAGAGTATATTCATCTTGAACTGTTGTTTTAGCATATAAATATTCAGCTTCGAGGAAGAATCCACGCCATCCTTTATCCGGTTTGGATAAGGTAACTGAATAGGTGTTGGCACCTGGTGAAGTTGGTTGAATATCTGTTGGATCCCAAATGATGAATTGAATGCATTTTGTGATATTCATGCAAGTGATGATACGGAAATCTCTTCTTACATCACTTTCGGTGACGGCAGACCAAACCTTTACTTTGTGAGGAATGATACCACCCTCTGGAACTGTTAAAACAATGGTACCACTATTTAAATCTTCAGAATATGTGATATCCCATGTAAATTGTGGACGTGGTTGTTTAGAAACAAGTAAATTTACAAAGGTAACAATCGATAAAATGATATCTACTTGATGTCCCATCAATGAATGTTCTGCGTTTGGCACGATTCTAAGATGTTTTTCTGGTGTTGCTGTCAAATTATTCCAAAAGAAACTTGGTGAATCTGGCATAAAGAATTCATCATCACTTGAAATAACTGCATATATTGGCATTGTTAATCTTTCACGATAACTGAATGGATCAACAATTGCTGCCAATTCAACCATTTGTGGTCCTTCAAAATAATCCATAACACCTTGATCAACATAATCTGATAATGCAAAACTCCATTCACCATCTTTATATAAAAATAACATTATTTGTTTTGTTTTGTTTTGTTTTGTTTTGTTTTGTTTGTTTTTTTTTTTTTTTGAATGGTTAGTAATTAATTTTACTACTTTTACTGGTATTATTAATACTACTTACAAGCATAATATTGATGACCCATATTTGGAATCATGTTTAAAATTGGCATAACAATTGGCGCAATTGCAATAACTCTTGGGTCTACAATACCTGTTAACCAAGCAGTCCAGCCTCTTTTTGATGCACCTGAAACAACAAAGCTTTCAGCATTATAACCAATTGTTTTTCCAAATTCTTGAACTGCATCCATACATCTAACGACTGCTTTGGTCATTGGTAATCTTGCTAACCAAAGTGGATCTGAAGTATTACCTAAAAATTGTCTCCACTGTTTATGCCACAATAATGATAGTTGATTATTAATAAATGGCTCTATGAATCCAATATACCCATATATTTAAATTTAGAAAAAAAAAAAAAAAAATGAAACCTACAGTATAAGCAACCAAATTATCTTCATCTCTTTCAACACCATCATTATTGAAAATTATTGGTTGATTTGGGATTTGTGTTAAACCAACAGTGACTGAACCAGCTGCAAGACAAACAATTTCAACTATAAAATGTCGAAAATTATAGTTTTAAAATAATATATAAACAATACGTTAATATCAAAAAAAAAAAAAGAAAAAACACAATAATAATAATTTTTAAACATACTTGTTTGATCCATTGAACCTGGTGTTTGCCAATTTGAATTTTTACCACCATCTACATATAAAAAGGCAGTTGTAGTTGTAACTGTTTTTGGTACACAAACTGAAACCCAATGTTTCCATACTGGCCAATTTGATTCTTTTTCACTCATCCATGTTTGTGATGTTAATTCTATAATATAACCTGTAAATGTTTCATATTCTAAAGTATTATTTAATGTCCATTTATAACTATAAAGTTTATTTTTTAAACAAACAAAATTAAATTTAAAATAAAAGTAAATATTATTGTTTTACTAGTTTTAGTAATTTTTTTAAAAAAAAAACTCTTTGTTTAATTGAATTTCAATAGATTTAAATTAATCTAAATATATAAACAAGCACACATATAAAAAAAGAAAAAAAAAACTAAACACATACGTTGGATCGATTGCATTAACATAATCATCTAATGGTGTTGAACGAATTGATACAATCAATGATAATAATAATACAAATATTAATTTAATTGAAACCATGTTTTTTTTTTTTTTATTTTTATTATAACAATCAGTTTACAATAAAACAGGTCGTTTTGGATATGTGAAAAAAAAAAAAAAAATTAAAAAAGATCTTTTTTTTTTAATTTTTTTAATTTTTTCTTTTTTTTTTTTTTTACGAATGAATTTTCCAGAGATATTTTAAATTTTTATTTTTATTAATTTTTATTAATTTTTTTATTTTTTTGGAAATCACAAAACCAATTGGTGTCTTTTGAATATTTGCAATTTAAAATATAAAATCAAATAATAAAATTATGAGTTATCACCTAGTAAAATTGAATGATCCACTAATTTTTAATAAGTATATATTTTTATACATATATTTTATTCTTATTCTTTTTTTTTACAAATAATTAGGGTTTGAGAAATAATATTCAATTTGATTATACAAAGTATTAATTATTTGTAAAAAAAAGAAAAATAATAAAAAAATAAAAAAGATAAGATCGTAAATTTTTTTTTTAAATTTATTGAAAAAAAGATTTAAAAATTTCGATAAAAGTTTTTTTTTTTTTAATATTTTTTTTTTATTTATTTAAATAGATAATTTGTTGTGGAAAAAAAAAAGCAACAAATTTAATTATCATAAAAGATTGAAGAAACTATTGCTATGAGAAAGAATGATTTTATTCATATTGAGACACCTATTGATTAATTTTTTTTTTTTTTTTTTTTTTTTAAAAAAAAAAAAAAATATAAAAAAATAAAAAAAAAAAAAAAAAAAAAAAATATTTTTTTTTTTTTTTTTATTTTTTTTATATTTTTTTCTATTTTTTTTTTTATTTTTTTTTTTACCAATTTAGATATTATTATACAGTTGATTTTTAATATGGTTACAATAAAAAAAAAACTAAACTAGTTATATATATATATATATATATATATAATTATGTATATAATATGATTATTAATATTTTGATTTATTAATTAATAATAATATTATTATTATTACTATTATTATTTTTATTATTATTATTACACAAGTTTTAAGTTTTTTTTTTTTTATAAAAAAATAATTTTAAATTTTAAAAAAAAACCCTTATAGGTTGGGTTTGAATTTTTTTATTTTTTTTAAAATAATTTAAATATTTAATAATATTACGCAGTACACACATTGCACCAACCAAACATAAAATATATTTAATTTTTTTTTTTTTGTCACATACCCTCTTTTATTCTTTATATAAATATGTTTTTTTTTTTTTTTTTTTTTTTTTTTAATTTTAAAAATAATACAAAAATATTTTTTTTTTTTTGTTTTTTTTAAAAAAAAAAAAAAAAAAAAATAAAAAAAAAAAAAAAAAAAAAAAAAAAAAAATTAAAAAATCTTTTTTTTTGGGTTTTTTTTTCAAAAAAAAAAAAAAAATAAATTCGCCCCAAAAAAAAAAAAAAAAAAAAAAAAAAAATTAAATTGAAATCAAATAAAAAAAAAACAATAAATATTTTTTTAGTTTTATAAATTTTCGTTTTTTATTATTTTTAATAATTATATTTTAAATTTTTAATTATTGCAAAGAGTGATTGAATTAGAGTTCCAACCACATTTATTTTCGATTTGAAAAGTATCAGATTTAGATGGAGTACCAGCACAATCATTACCAGAGAAAACATTTTGAGTGATGGTAGTAGAAGTACAAGTAACATCAAATGAAAGTTGATTATTTGGGTCTCTACCATTTGTACATACACCAACTGGATTAAAGAAAACATTTGTAACTTCAGTTTTCCAATTTGTATTATTACATTGACCGGCATAGTCGAAACGGATTAAAGAATTGGCTGGAAGATCATAATTTGAAACACATGTAGCAGTCATTGATACATTGTGTCTATCAGTTGCACAACCATTGGCAGTAAAATTCCAAACATTTTGAACTCTTCCATTACAATCACCACGATGATCATATTCAGTTACAAAAATTGTAGAACCATCTGCTGAACAACTAAATTTAGTATCAAAATCACAATAGTTTTCCTCGATATATTGACCATCTTGAACTACATTATTAGCACCACCACATTCTCCATCAAATCTTTGTACAAATACAAATGATGCACATGCATAATTAATTACACAAAGTAATAAAATGATTGATAATAATAATTTCATTTTTTTTAATAAATTAAATTTAATTGTTGTTGTTATTGTTTAAATAATAATTATTATAGTTTTTAAAATTTATTCAAATTTATACTGTTTTTTTTTTTCATAATTTTCAATCACTATTTCTCTTTGTTTAAGGTGTACACCAAAACCCAATTGATTATATGATATTTTTTGTACTACTTGTACGATTTTAATAAAATGTCAAAAAATTACTCCAAAAATAAAATATCTCTATTATCAATTTGAAATTTTTAAAAGAGTTGGACAAAAAAAAAAAAAAAAAAAACCCCCAATAAAATTTTAATAATTAAACTTTTTTAAAAAATTAGATATTTTTTTTATAATCTATAATTTTTATTAAATATATATATTACATTAGACAATAATTTAAATATAAATGTCAATTAATTTAATTTAATTTAATTTAAAACATTTTGATGTTAGCAATGTAATGTAATGTTTAACTGATAATTGATGTGAATGAGTTATTAATCTTTGAAAATAAAAAAATAATAAATTAAATTAAACAATTTAATGACTTTGTTAAAATAATCTGTATTTTTGTTTAAATAGAATACATATATAAATAAACCGTTATAATAATAAGGCTCTGAAAAAAAAAGTGAAAAAAAATTGAAATTTTTTCAAAAAAAAATTATAAAATTCAAAAAATTTCATTTGATCATCATATTTTTTTTTTTGGTTGCATTCAAAAAAACCAATATTATCATTTAATTTATTTATTTGTTTATTTATACATGTATATAATAATTTAAAATATATATGTTTGTTTGTTTAAATTTAGGGATATGAGTCACCATCATCAAGTATTTCAAAAACAAATTTTAGTTGCAACTGGTGTTGAACAATGTATTAAAGCAAATTTAATAAATGATGATTCAATTAATTTAGTATTATCAAAAACCAATGTTTTACAAATATACAGAATTAAATATGTATGTTTTATTATTATTACCATGGTATTATATACTATTACTATTATTGACCAACATATATACAACTGTTTAGGATAAAATTGAAAAATATGAACCAATAATAGATACACAACAGGATATTTTAAATTCAATAGTTTCGTCGATTGAGGAGGACGGCAATGATGATGATGATGATGATGATAATAATAAAATCACAATACAGGTAGTAAAGAAACAGTCACAACAACAACAACATAAAAAGATTGAATTAAAACCAAGTTTAGAATTATTAATTGAAAAGAAATTATTTGGTACAATTGAATCTATGGCATCTGTTAGATATCCAAATGAAACTAAAGATTCATTAATTCTTACATTTAGAGATGCAAAAATATCAATTTTAGATTATAATTCAGATACATTTGATTTTGAAATTCGTTCACTTCATTGTTATGAACGTGATGATTATAAAGGTGGTAGAGTTCACTTTAAACATCCACCAATTTTAAAAGTAGATCCTCAACAACGTTGTGCTGTAATGTTATTATATGATAAAAACATTGCTGTATTACCATTCAAAAAAACAAGTTCAATTTTAGATGATGATGACGATGACGATGATGATGAACAAGAGGATGAAGATGATGAAGATGATGTAGATGATGTATATGATATAGATGATGGAGAGAATAATGAAAACAACGTAAATAAACAACCACTTAAACAAAAAAAAGAACAACAAGATGATGATGAATTTGATTTTTTATTTGAAAAAGAAGAAACAACAGAAGAAACAACAACGACAGCAGCAGCAACAGCAACAACAACAAAAAAAAAGAAAAAAAAGAAAATTAATCAATTAAATTCATTTATTATAGATTTAAAAGCAATTGAAATTGATAATATTAAAGATTTTTGTTTTTTACATGGATATTATGAACCAACTATATTATTCTTACATGAACCAGTTCAAACATGGACAAGTAGAATAGCAGTAAAAAAATTAACATGTCATCTAACAGCGATATCATTAAATTTATCAACCAAAGCAAGTTCAAATATTTGGAGTGTTAAACAATTCCCATACAATTGTGAAATGTTAGTTAGTGTACCGGAACCACTTGGTGGTGCATTGGTTATCACTGCGAATATTATGTTTTATGTTAACCAAACTTCAAAATATGGTTTAGCAGTTAATGAATATGCAACAATTGATACTGGTGGTAGTAGTTTTGAATTTCCAATCGATGATACATTAAATTTAGTATTTACATTGGATCGTTCAAATTTTGTATTTCTTGAATCCGATAAATTTATTGGTTCTCTTAAAGGTGGTGAATTATTAATATTTCATTTAATATCAGATGGTAGATCTGTTCAAAGAATTCATGTATCGAAAGCAGGTGGTAGTGTTTTAACATCTTGTATTTGTGTTTTATCAAATAATTTAATATTCCTTGGTTCAAGATTAGGTGATTCATTGTTACTTCAATATACTGAAAAATCAATTACCGATGAATCTTTAGAACATGAAAATTTCAGTAATCCATATAAAAAACAAAAAACTTCTGAAGTTTTCGATTTATTTGAAAGCCAAGATAATATTGGTGGTGGCGGCGATCATTCAACCATCGGTGGTACTGATTCAAAATTAATTCAAGATGAAATTGAGGATGAAGAAGATGAATTATTTAAAGAGAAAAAGAATCAATTAAAATCTTATCAACTAGGTATTTGTGATCAAATCATTAATATTGGTCCAGTCGGTGATATGGTAGTAGGTCAATCTGTAGATCCATCCTATGATGATTCAACAACTCCAAATCAACCTGAATACATTCCAAAATCTTTAGAATTGGTAACATGTTCTGGTTACGGTAAAAATGGTTCAATATCAGTACTTCAAAATAATATTAAACCTGAATTATTAATGGCATTTGAATTACCTGGTATTACAAATGCATGGACAGTTTATAAAGAACCAATCCCCATTGATAATACTAGTATCATTAATAAAACATCAACAGAAATAGCAGCAGATATATCCAGAAATAATAGCAAAAGTAATAGCGATAACAGTAATACAACTAGTAAATCAATTACAGGTAAAAAGAGATCATTAAATGAAAATGAAAAAGATGACGATGACAAAGAAAATAATGATGAAACTGAACAACAAGAAGCACAAGAAGAGCAACAACAAGAAGAACAAGAAGAACAAGAAGAGCAAGAAGAAGAAGTAAAAAAAATTGATAAAAATTGGCATGATTATTTATATTTATCATTAAAAGAAGGTACAACATTAATTTTTGAAACTGGTAGTGATTTAAAAGAAATTGGTAAATTTTCATTTAAATCTTTAGATATTGGTAATTTATTCAATAGAAAGAGAATAGTTGTAATATATAAAGATGGTATAAAATTAATTAGTGGATTCAATACAATTGTCCAAGATATTAAAATTAACCAATCTTCAATTAAATCATCATACATTTGTGATCCATTTATTTTAATTCAATTACATAATGGTAATATTCAAATTTTTAAAGGTGATGAATCAAATTTACAATTATCACCATTTCAAACTATTAATATTTCAAGTACTGGAAATCAATCAATTATAACATCGTCCTTATTTTTTGATAAAAATAATAGTTTTTTAAACATAAATAATCAAAATCAATTAAAAAGACAACAACAACAATCAAAACAAAAATCACAACAACCAATTAATAATAATTTAGAAAAGAAAAAGAAAAAAGATAATAAACTTGGATTTTTAGATTCAGATGAAGATGATGACGATAATGATAATGAATCTAGTGAAGATGAAGAAATGAAAGATCAACAACCACTACCACCACAAGATGAAGAAAAGGAAATTATTAATGATGAAGAAAATATTTATTTGAATTTATATACAACACATGGATATTTTGAAATTTATAGATTATCAAGTCAAGAATTAATTTATAAAATTTCAAATATTAAACTTGAATATGATATATTAGGTATTAATTCAAATGAAAACCAAACTAGCATTTTAGAACAATTTTTATCATCAAAATCAAACTTTTCAAAAAAAAATTATCAAAAACAACAACAACAAAATCAACAACAAAAACAACAACAAAAAGAACAACAACAAAAACAAGAATTAATAATTTAAATCAAATTCAAAATTTAGAAATATTAGATATTGTTGAAATTTCATTACATAATTTAAATAATCATTCTGATCCTTATTTATTTGTAAGTTTATAAATTGGAAATATAATATATATATAAATATAAACAAACTAAAAATATACCTATCACTAACATTTATATATATAACACATATAGATAATTAATAAAATTGGTGATTTAATAATTTATAAATCATTTAAAAGAGATAATAATAATAATAATAATAATAATAATAATAATAATAATAATAATAATAATAATAATAATAATAATAATAATAATTATAATAATAATAATAATTATAATGAATTAAGATTTAAAAAATATAATCATTCAAATTTAACAAGAGGTTCTGCTAGTAAATTTTATCAAAAACAACAAGAAAAAGAATTATTAGTCGATGATAATGAGGAAAATGAAGATGATAAAAAAGAAAAAAAGGAAAGTAAATTATATTATAAAAAGAGAATTGTAAATTTTCAATCGATTGGCGGTAAAAAAGGATGTTTTATTGGTGGAAAGAAACCGATATGGGCATTTTGTGAAAAAGGTTATCTTAGATTACATAATATGGAATCCTATGATGGTAATGGTATGAACACAGTCGAAACATTTACACCATTTAATAATATAAATTGTGGTGGTGGTTTTATTTACTTTAGTAAAGAGAAACAAGTCATTAGAATTTGTCATCTATCAACATTGATGAACTTTGAAAATGATATTGCAATTAGAAGAATACCAACAAAGAATACTTGTCACAAGATTGCATATCATTCAGAAGCAAAATGCTATGCTGTGATCGTATCATTTCCACAAGTTACACAAGAACAATTACAAGAAGATTCAAAAAAACCAATCCTAACCGATGAAAAATTTCAAATCAAACTCATTGATCCAACCATTGATTGGTCATGGAAATTTATTGATAGCTTTTCCCTACAAGATAGAGAGACTGTTTTGTCTATGAAAATAGTGTCATTGAAATTCACCGAACCAGATGGTATCACCAGACCAAGACCATTCCTCGTAATTGGTACCGCATTTACATTTGGTGAAGATACTCAATGCAAGGGTAGAGTATTGGTATTTGAAATCGTATCACATAAAACTATGTTTGAAAGTGAAGAATTGGGTGAAAAACGTTTGAATCTTTTATACGAAAAAGAACAAAAAGGTCCGGTCACCGCATTATCTAGTGTAAATGGTTTACTTTTAATGACAATTGGCCCAAAGTTGACAGTTAATCAATTCTATACCGGTAGTTTGGTAACTTTATCTTTTTATGATGCTCAAATTTATATTTGCTCCATTTGTACCATTAAAAACTATATTGTAATCGGTGATATGTATAAAAGTGTTTATTTCCTTCAATGGAAAGATAACAAAAATCTAATACTACTCTCTAAAGATTATCAAGCTTTAAACATTTTCTCTACAGAATTTATTGTCAATCAAAAAACTCTAAGTATTCTAGTTAGTGATTTAGATAAAAATATTTTATTATTTTCATTTGAACCTCAAGATCCTGCATCTAGATCCGGCCAAATGTTATTAACTAAAGCTGATTTTCATATTGGTTCAAATATTGAAAAATTTGTTAGAACTCCAATGAAACAATTACTATCATCAAATAATCAAATAATTGAAAATAATAATAATAATAATAGCAATCATCATAATCATCATAATAGCAACAATAATAATAATCATCACAATAACCATAATAATCATAATCACCATAATAATCATCATAACTATAATAATAATAATAATAATAATAATAATAATAATAATAATAATAATAATAATAATAATAATAATAATAACAACAATAATATAATTAATAATAATTATGATAATAGGTTACCAAAAAAAGAACAATTAGTATTATTTGGAACATTGGATGGTGGATTAAATGTTTTAAGACCACTTAATGAAAAACTATATTTATTATTTTATCATCTTCAATCCAAACTATATTATTTACCTCAATCGGCTGGACTTAATCCAAAACAATATAGATCATTCAAATCATTTAGTCAAAATTTTCATTTTTCACCCTCTACAACTCATCAATTACCAAAATATATCTTGGATGGTGATTTAATTACTAGATTTCTATCATTAAATCAATTGGATAAAAAATTAATTGCAAATAGTATAAATTCAACTCCTGATGAAATTATTGATTCTTTAAATGAAGTATTTGAATCTTGGAATTTATTTTAATAAAAAAAATAATAAAAAAAAAATTTAAAAAAAATTTAAAAAAAACTATATTTTATTTGATTGCTTATTGACATTTTAAACTAACATTATTATTGTTTTTTTTAAAATTTAAAACACAACAACAACTATTCATTGTCAAGTATATATATTTTAACCAACCTTAATAGTTTAACTAATTTATATAAATTATACCCATAAATTTGAAAAATAACCATCAATAAAATATAAACTTAAAAAAAAAAAAAAAATTTAATGATACAAGTAAATAAAAAGTTAGTTGTAATAGCTTTTCAAAAACAAAATAGTTCATGTCAAATAAAAAAAAAAAAAAATTTTTAAAAAAAAAAAAAAAAAAAAAAAAAAAAAAAAAAAAAAAAAAAAATTAAAAAAAAATATTTAAAAAAAAAAAAAAAAAAAAAAAAAAAAA
>JACAFZ010009555.1:0-12691 GCA_015252675.1 Dictyostelium gargantuum | reverse complement strand
ATGATGATGATGATGATGATGATGATGATGATGATGATGATGATGATGATGATGATGATGATGATGATGATGATGATGATGAAGTTTGTGTTGAAAAACCGGTTTGGCCAGTTGAAATACCAGTTGGCATTCTTGTGGATGATGAAGCTGTTGCTGCTGCTGCTGAATCACCAGAGTGACCTGTTGAAATACCAGTTGGCATATTTGTTGAGGGTGAAGCTGTTGCTTGTCCGGTTTGTCCTGTTGTGATACCTGTTGGCATACTTGTGGATGATGAAGCTGTTGCTGCTGCTGCTGAATCACCTGAGTGACCTGTTGAAATACCTGTTGGCATACTAGATGATGTACGACCTTGTATATTGATTTTAACCAAACCACCTGCAGAGAAACCTGTAGCATTTGAATCAACTGATGTAGAACCACTTGTAGAACCACTACCACTACCACTCTGACCGCTTGTTCCAGTTTGACCAGTAGAGATACCTGTTGGCATACTTGTTGATGATGAAGCTACAGCAGTTTGACCGGACGAAATATCATAGCTGTCACTTGATGAGGATAATGATGATGATGAAGAAATATTGAAAAATGGGCTGGTTTTTGCACAGTAATCAGTGGTAATATATGGAGTTAAACATTTTCCATTAATACAATTTATAGATGTTGCTTGGTTTTTTGAATCACAATATAAATTGAAAACATTAGCTTTACTATTGGCAGCAACTTTTGTATTATTTGTGAAAAATTGGGACATTATAATATTTTGATTTGAAAGATGGTTATCAGATTCACATTGTTCACCAAATGTATAGATTGTAGTATAAGTCTTTGGTGGAATAATTGGGGAGTCTAAACTAATTGATAATTTATAATGAATATTTTCTAAAAATGAAATATAAGTTGATTGAAAATCAACAAAATCACCACCGATACAAGAATCAATCATAAATGAGGTTGTTGAAATTATTTGTTGTTCAGTACATGATGAAGTTCCATTTATATCATTATATTTTGAAACTAAAATTTCATTTTCAGATTGTATTGATCTTTCAAAAAACCAATTCATTCTATAATCAAATGAAAAACAAGTGTCTATCAACGCACTAAATCCTAAACCAATAATTGATCCAGTGCATTCTGAATTTGTATATGGTATAAAATTTAAATAAACTTTTTGATCTTGTCCATTTACAACAATTGTTGACAATATTGTAAACAATAAAATTATTAATGATTTAATTAACATCATTTTTATTTGTATATATTATATATATATATATAATTTTACTTTTATTATTATACTAACAAGCTCGGTAAAATGACAACACAAAATTGATTTTTTCGATTTTTTTTTTTTTTAAATACCATGGCGAGTAAATTTAAATTGATTTTTTTGATTTTTTTCAACAATTTTCGTCACCAAAAAAAAATAAATTAAAAAAAAATAAATTCAATTCGGCAAAACGGGATATTACAACATTGAGAAATATCTTTTGAAATTTAAGAAAGAGAATAGAATATCCTTATAAATTTTCAAACTATTATTACTTATAATATTATTTTTCCTTTTAAAATTTCCATAACAAATTCAAATAATTACTATAAAATTAAGTTTATTCTTTTTATTATTATAATTATTTTCTATTTAAAAAGTTTAAGTTTCACCTCCTTTTTTTTTCCTTTTAAAATTTTTTTTAATAACCAAACATTACTGTGGTAACTTGATTGAATTAGCTCATTCAATTTTAACATGTTAATTCTAAATCTAAACCTTGTGTAATTGATGAAGGTACTTGAAAACAATGGCATTAATTTTTGAATAACCCCATCCCCGTTTTATTATTTATAAGTATTCCCATATAATAATAATATTAAATCTGGTGCTTTTGATTTTTTTTTTTAAATTTAATTTTTTTTTAATTTTATTAATAATTTTTTTTTAATTTAAATTTTTTTTTTTTTTTTTTTTTTTTTTTTTTTTTTTCATTGTTTTTATTTGGAGTATGGTACTTGGGAATAAAGATACTTTAAATAACATAAAAATAATAGAGATTAATAATAATAGTAGTGGTAAAATAAGCATTAATCGCGGTTACTTTTACTATAATATTCAATAATTTAGAATAATAAAA
This sequence comes from Dictyostelium gargantuum, assembly GCA_015252675.1. NCBI lineage: Eukaryota > Evosea > Eumycetozoa > Dictyosteliales > Dictyosteliaceae > Dictyostelium > Dictyostelium gargantuum. The sequence goes on along the minus strand of JACAFZ010009555.1, from coordinate 10,559 downwards.
GAATAGTCTGCAAAAATAATTAAAAAAAATATAAAGAATAATAAAAAAGTTAAACTTAGTAATAACAATAGTAATAATAATAATACATTAAAAATGATAATCAATAATAATAACAACAACAACAACAACAAAAATAATAGTTGTGATGGTATAGGCCTAAAAAATATAGCTACTGATAATGAGGATATTCCTCCAAACCAATTTAAAAATATTAAAAATAGTAGTAATAGTAATAGTAATAATAATAATATTAACAATATTAACAATAATAATAATAATAATAATAATAATAATAATAATAATAATAATAATAATAATAATAATAATAATAATAATAATAATAATAATATAACTAGTCACCATCATATATTTAATAGTAGTAATAACAATAAAAATAACAATAACAATAACAATAACAATAACCATAGCAATAGTAGTAATATTAATAATAGTAATAATGGTAAAAAACCTTCAGTCGATAATTTTGAAGCATTAAATTATTTAAAAAAGAGGTTACTCGAAGAGACATTTGATTTACCAATGTCATCATCACCATCACATTCACCATTGTTGTCATCTGCATCACCGCCACCACAACTACCAATTTCGTCACCACCAAATAATAGTGTTGGGCAGGGTAAAAAACAAACAGAGACTATTGGTAATGGATTTCAAAAACATAATAAATCACAACATCATGGTAGTATAGAATCACTTCCATGTATACAGCAACCTTTGGTTAATTTTCCACATCCACCACCTTCAACAACAACAACAACAACAACAACGACCACAACAGCAAATGTTGGTTCTCAAATTAGAACATCATCACCAATATCAAACTCAACAAGTCCTATACTGCAATCATCTCAATCACATCATGGTTTAGCAACTGCTTCTTCATTGAAATTATCAAATGGTTTTTCAATTCCTTCTCCTACAAATCTAAACAATAATAATAATAATAGCAATAATAACCAACTTCCTATTGTTTTTCAAAATTTACAGAATCAGCTTAAAAAATCTAGTGAATTACCAAATCCAAATACAAATCCAAATAATAATAGCCCTTCTAAAACAACAAGTATAGCAAATGGTAAATAATTAGTTTAAAAAAAAAAAAAAAACTAAAAATAAAACACTAACGATAATATTGTTTATTTGTATTTAGACAATCCTGCATGCCCTAAATGCAATGTACCAGCAACCAGAAGACATGATAAAAGACGTTGGTGGTGTAAACCGTGTACTAAATCATTTACACCATTTAGAAAAGAAAAAAGATTATCTAATGAGGAAATGCTTTCAAATGTTGCGCCACAATGTGGTAGATGTTTTCATCAAGCAACCAGAAAACATGACAAAAGACGTTGGTGGTGTAAATCTTGTAAAAAACCTTTTACTCCAAGTATGTATATTCATAAGAATATTATTATTATAAACAACAATAGCAACAACATAGCTAACCTATTTTTCTAAAAAAATTTAAAGCACATTTTAATCTTTCAGAGACGCCAAATTTAGTTTATGTAATGGGTAACCAAAAATATAATTTACAAAACTCTTCCTCAGGACAAAATCCAAGTGGCGGTACAAATAATCCTCTCTCATCTTCAGGTGGTTCATCATCGTCAAGTCATCATGATTCATTAAAATCCTTATTGAATCCAACTGACTATAATACTGAATTACCATCATCTTCATCTAAAAAGTTAAAGACTAATGATATTAGTAGTGGTAGTAGCAGCAATAATAATTCTCATCACAATTCAGATGATGATTACGATGACGATGACGATCACGATTATGATGACGATGATGACGATCATGAGTTGGAAGTGTACGATGAAAATATTCACGATGATCATGATATTGATGATGAAGTTAAAACTTTAAATAATTTGAATAGGTTGGCCGCTAGTAATTTAGAAAATAAGAAGAGTCCAGTACTTTCAAGTAGTAATTTACATAGCCTTATTTATAATCATCATAACAATAATAATAACAATAATAACAATAACAATAACAACAACAATCATAATCATAATCAAAATAACAAGCATAGTACTAATCATAATAATAGCCATAATAACCCCCATCATAACAATTATGGTAATCAAATTCATCATCACCATGGTCATAGTAATGGCAGTGGTCATAGCCATCATAGCAATCATCATCATCATCAACACCAACACCAAAATAATACGACGAGTTTAAAACTTACCAATTGTTATGATATCATCGATAGTGAAATGGTTAAAGAAGGTTTATACAATTTGGGTAATAGTGGTCATAGTTCAACAACACTACACCATCATCAACAACATTTAAATCATAATGGGTCCAGTCATAAAACTACACCAAATCTTTCACCACAACACTCATCTCCATCACCAACTTCTTTAACAAAAGAAAGTGTTCTCTCACAAAAACAAATTTCATCGATTGCAAATTCACCAAAACTTGTAAGCCAAAATAATAATAATATTAGTAATAGTAATAATAATAATAATAATAATAATAATAATAATACCACAAACAATAGTATTAATGGCGAAAAACAATTGGATACTGTTGCTGGTGTCAGCAGTATAAACGATTGTATAAACAATAATTTTGAAAAAGAATTTGCCAACTTGCATCATCAAAATAAAAATCAAAATAATCATCACCAACATCACAACAACAGTAACACCAATAGTAATAATAATCATATTAATCACCATCATCACAATAGCCTTAGTAGTAGCGGTAATAACCATAACCATAACCATAATAGCCATAAACATAGCCATAATAACCATAACCATAACCATAACCATAATATTAGTAATAGTAATAGTAATAATAATAATAATAATAATAATAACAATAATAATAATAATAATAATAATAATAATAATAAAAAGGCAAGCGAGGTTATTTTGGATAATTCAATAGAGGCATTAATCCAGTTTAATGGTGCAGAGCATATACCTGAAGTTATGTTGGATTGGTTCGAACATAAACATTCAGATATTTTGGACAGAATAATTTCTTTGAGAAATGCCAATAATAGAGTATCAGAAATGGTAAATAAATAAATAAACGAACAATTAAACGAACAATTAAACAAACAATTAAACAAACAAATAAACAAACAAATAAACAAACGACAAACGTGTAAAGAAAAAACAAACAGAAACAAAAAATCATTTTTAGAAAACAAAATCAAAAAACAAAAACAAATAAAAACCAAATATTTGTGTGTACATGTAAAAAAAACAAAAAAAAAAATATACAACCAATTAAAACAAAAAAAAAAAATAATAAACAACTTTACTTTTATTTATTAAAGTTTTTTAAAAAAAAAAAAATAATATTACAGAATTTTATTTATATACATTTATTCGCTTTCATTATCAGAGAGTTTTTGTTTCTGTTGTTTTTGTTGTATAATAATTTGGGGTGGTGATAGTGATGGTAATTGTGGTTGTTGTGGATGTTGTGGTTGTTGTTCTAATTGATAAATTAAACGTGATTTTTTTAATATCTCTAATAAATTGATTTCTTTATTTGAAAAATATAATTCTTTAAGTGATTTTGGCAAAATATCTACAATGAAATGATTAAAAGAGTTATTTAAATATAATGTTTTTAATGAATCTGGTAATGAATTTTTTGATAAATTAAAAGAATAATTTTCACCAAAATTTAAAATTTCAATTGAATCTGGTAATGTGAATGGTTGAATTTCACAATTGAATCTACTTCCAAATATTAATTTCTTAATTGAGTTTGGTAAGCAACCTTTTGATATAGTTTGATTGAATCTTTCACCGAAAATTAATGTTGTTACACTCTTTGGGATACTATTTGGTACGATTGGTTTATCAAACGAGTATCCAAATGATAGATATAATAATTGTGGTGGTAATGTATTTGGTTCAATAAATGAATCAAATTCTGAGCTAAATTCTAATCTTAATATATTTATCCATGGTATTAAACTATTGAATGGATTGATTGTATTACAACTATTATGTTTACCACAAATTTTTAGTGATTTAATAGAATTTGGTAATAAATTACCAAATAACCAATATTGCGATTGTTGTTTATAGTCAATTTCAATGGATGTAACGGTTGATGGTATTATTGGGAAGTTATAGCTTTCATTGAATCTTTCTCCAAATTGAACAAATTGAACCGATGGTGGTATTGACCCTTTTGATAGATTATTTGAAAAATTATGACCAAATCTTAAACTTTTTAAACTTTTTAAAAGCATACCAGCTGGTATTTTTTGATTAAAACTAAAACCACAATCCAATGATATCAAATCATTTGGTAATCTATTGTTTTGAATTATATTGTTAAACGAACTTCCCAACTTTAATATTTTAACTGTTGGTGGTATAGTTTTACACCCAACTAATAAAGGTTGATTATATGTATCACCCAAATCTAATTCATGTGTACCCAATGGTAATAAACCATCAATTTTAATTTTAAAATTATAATCAACTTCAATATTTACTAAATAATAATTATTGTGTGATGTTGGTGATGGTGTTGGTAATGATGTACATGTATCGGTGGTTGTTGTTGTTGTTGGTACTAATCTAATATAAATTATATTTGAAAATTCTTTTAAAATAAATGATTTTACAATTTTTAATTTTTTTATACCAATTATTGAGTGATCTAAAACTATAATATCATTTGAATAATGTTCAATAATATTTTTTGAAAATAAAATATAATAATAATTGCCACTTGAATTTGCATTCTCTTTAATTATATTTAATAATTGATTGGTATGTCGTTGAACATATTCGACATATCCTTCATATTCTGATGGATGTAATAAAAATGGATTCTTTGTTTCAACTTTTGTTTTTTTATTTAAATTATTTTCAAAAACAACTTGTGTTAATTGATTTAAATATTGTTTTTGATTTATTGACGTTAATGATGGTGATCCTGGTAATGATGTTGGTGAAGTTGATCCTGAGGTTGATCCTGGTGTTGTTGATGAAGATGATAGTGTCAATGAAGACGTTAAAACTGATAAAAATGTAGTTGATGATAATAAAGAAGTGGTGGTTGATGATTCCATTATTTTTAATTTTTTTATTGATTTAAATATTTATTTTTTTTATTTTTATTTACAAAAATCTTTTAGTCATATAATGCATATATGTTTTATAAAATATTTTTAATTATCAAAATAAATGTAAAAAAAAGTTTTATTTTTTTTCTATTATTTAAAAAAAGTTTATTTTTTAAACCAAAAAAACTCCTTTTTTTTTTGATTATTATTATAATTTGTGTTATTTTTCTTTATTTTGTGTTGTATCAAAAATAGTGTGTGATGGTGTGTTAGTGTGTTTGTGTGTTTCTTATTAAAAAAAAAATTGAATGAATATAAGTGATGAGGCAACCAGAAAAAAATAAAAACAATATAAAAAAAATAAAAACAATTTAAAAAAATAAAAATAAAAAAAAGGTGGTTATATTGTTAATAAAAGCCACCTCCTTTCATAAATCTAAAAATCATTTTTAAAAGAGTCTATATTGCTAGTGATGGGTGTGTTTTTTTATTTTTTTGCACAACTAAGATATCTATTATTTATAGAACAACACAATCACAAAAATGTGGTGTTTAAATTAAAAAAAAAAAATTTTAAAAAAAAAGATTTTTGAAAAAAAAAAAATAAAAAAATTAATTACAAAAATAATAATATAACCATGCGATATGTTTGTTATGTGGGTGAAAAAATTAAAAGAAAGAAATGTATGATACCATAAAAACAAAAAAGAGTATTTGTGATTACCATCTCTTCCACATTAAAATAATAATAATAATAGTATTGATAAATGGTATTGATCAAAATAAATGATGATGGTGGTTGGTTGTGTGAACAAATAACATAAAAGATTTTCAGTTAAAAAAGGTTACATATAAAAGTGTGATATAAAAAATTAATAATAAAATTTTTTATTATTTTATTTAATAAACTTTCTCTAGTTACAATTACATTTTGATTTAATTGTATTTTTAAAATATATATGAGAGCTTGTATAATTTTTGATCGTTTTTATTAATGACACTAATATAAAAATGAATTTGTATTAAAATTTTGTAATTTTTAATAGATTTAAAATATTAATACTATATGATAATACTAAATGTTTTTATACGGTTTTCAATATGGAAACTTTGTGAATGTTTAAAAAATAATCAATGTGAGTGATTCTGTAATTATTTAATGTTAAACAATAGAATAAATATTGATAAAATAAACAAATACAAAAAAACAATTATTTATCAGCTTTTTTAAACAATTAATATAAAAAAAAATTCCAACATTTTTTTCACCACAGAAATTTATTAGTGCATTAGTTAATTTGGTTGTAGGTCTAAAATTATAAATATTTTAAAAAACAAAAAGACTTAGCCACATGAGAATTGGTCTACCCAAAAAAATCAATTTGTTCAATTAAAAATACATTATAATAAAAAAGTTCAAGGGTAAAATATTTAAAATATTGTGGGTCATTTGTATAATGGATCCTGTGCTAGGTGGTCTTTTATTAACAAGTGGGAAATTGGGGATTCATTTATTAGAATACAAAAAATATTTTACTCACGAATATTTTTTAAAAAAAACGGAAAGATTTTTTTTTTTCTTTTTATTTTTTTTAATTGAATAATCAAACTTAATTAAAGATATTTATAACGGGTTAAAAATGGGGCATGCGATCTCGGCATAACAAATTGATTTAATTCAATAAAATCCACACCAAATTTATAAAAAAATACATTTTTTTTACCCTCCATGTAATATTCTAAAATAGGTTTCTTTATTATTTAAAAAAAAAAAAAAAAATTAACGAAATTTAGATAGTCTTAAAAAGTTGTTTGTGCTCACCAAATAATATTGATTATAATTAAATTTAGAGTTGATTTTTTTTTTTTTTTAGTGATAAATGTGATCACTTCATTTTATAGTGATATTAAATTTAAACTTTAAAATTTATTAAAGCTTAATTATTCTTTGTTTTTATTATATTTTTTTTTATAATTATAATAATTATTATTGTACGGAGTGGATCGGTTTTTTTAATTTTTTTCATATATTTAAATTAAATATGAATATTATTTTGTTGATTATGTTAATTGGTTTATGATGGTGATTATGGTGATAGTGAAAGTTTCTGTGATTTATTTTATAAAGAACTAATTAAAATTATTTATAAAATTAATTGAATAAGGATTTAAATTTAAATTTTTTAATGCCCAATATCCTGATATTTGAAAAGAAGATAGCCCATTTTCAAATAGTTGAGGATAATGAGAGAGAGTCATTCCAATTTTTTTTTTCCAATTTGTCTTTTCTTTGTAACATATTTGATCCCAATGAACTTCAATAAACTTAAAAATACTTTGAAGTTTAAAAAATCTTATTCCATTTGACCTAATACAAAAGTTTTGATTTTCTGTTTGATTTGAACTTTCTAAAACCTCTGATGTTTTGTTTAATGCATATAAAGTAAGATATATTATGTGTGCCCTAGTTTATTTTTTTGAAAAATATTGTTAATTGTTGTAAGAAAATAGTTTGTTAAACATATAAATATAAACATCCGTACCAATAGGGTTTAACATAAGAAAATGATGGAGGCGCACCATTTTTACAGACTATACACATGGGCATCCTACATATTTCTTGTGGTCTAACATTATTATTGGATATTGGTATTGGATTATTACTATTAATATTATTATTATTATTATTATTATTATTATTTTTATTATTATTGTTGTTATTATTGATGTTGGTATTAGTATTATTGAATGATTCTCTTTGGTTTTGAGGTTCCATGGTATTAAAAGGTTGAATATTGGTTGTGGTTGTATCTACATATTGATTTGCTTGCCCACTGATTGAGTAATGAGAAGTGGAGGGTATTGACGAAGTTGTTGTAGTGGTAGTTGTATTGTTTCTCTGAAAGTCAGAGTTATATTTACTCTTATTATTATTATTGCTATTGCTATTATAGTTATTTTGTGGTATATTACCAAAATAACTGTTATTATTAAAAGAATTTTCTTGTTGTGAAGTTGAAATATTATTTTGTTGATTATAGAACCCACTATAATTGTTATTGCTGTTATTGTTGTTGTAGTTGCCGTTGTTGTTATTGTAATTGTTATTGTAATTGTCGCTGTAATTTTTGTTGTTGTTATAAATATTGTTATTATTCAAACAATTTGTGCAATAACATGGATTATTAAATCTATCATTATCATGAGTGGGATTATTACTATTATCATTGTTGTTGCTATTGTTGAAATTGTTGAAATTGTTAAAGTTGCCAACATAACTATTAAAATAACTATTATAACTTAAATTGTTATTGTTACTATTATTAGTGTTATAGAGCTGAGGGTTATTCATGTTATTATAATAATCCAAGCAAGCGCTACATCCAATAGTAAGTTTGTCCTTTACGGGTGGATGGGGTCTTGGTGGATGAGATATTCTTCCAGGACAGTCAGGGGGACATGCTTGGCATCTTTTATGATGATATTCGCAGGATACTCTTTTTTTTGGTTTTCTTGGAAACCTTATAAACAAAGGGTCATTTAAATTGTTACTATCACTGCTAATATTAATATTATTATTATTGCTAATCTTATTGTTGTTATTGTTGTTGTTATTGCTGTTATTATTGTTGTTGTTGTTGTAGATATTGTTGTTCTTATTGTTATTGTTATTGTTATTGTAATTAATATTATTATTATTATTATTATTATTATTATTATTATTATTATTATTATTATTGGTGTTTTTGTTATTATTATTGAAGTTTTTTGAAGTATTTAAACTATTAAGGTTATCATTATAGTTGAAAATACCATCATTATTTATATATTTATTATTATAATCTGAATTGATACTTTCGTTTATCATTTCGCTTTGACCAAATGAATCTTGTTGAGATGTTGGTGATTGATGGTCGCCGAATGAAGATGAAAGAGATGTGTTGGCTTTAAAAAAATCTGCTGAAACAGGAGTGGGTGAAAATGTTGTTCTTTTTTCAGCATTGGATCTATCATATTGATTATTGCTATTAATATTACTATTATTTAAAATCGAATGAATTCCAAATAAAGGAGGTTGTTGATGTGGTGACATTCTTTGTATAGGTACTTGTTCATTCGGTTTTGTTTGAAATAAAATTGGATGTTGTTGGAGTTGTGGTAGTGAAAGTAGTTGTGGTAGTGGATATTGATCATTTTCTTGTGGAATGAAATGGTTTTTAAATTGAAAAGGAGGATGTTGTTGTTGTCGTTGTTGCTGTTGTCTATTTTGTTGTCTATTTTGTTGTAGATATTGTGAACTAATATAAGTTTGTGGTTGTTGTACATTTATATTTATATTTGTGTTTATTGTATTATTAATATTAGTTGGGTTAATAGTTGAATTTATTGTTGATGTTGAAGATTCAAATAATGAGTGATGTGGTTTTAAATTTTTAATTACGGCAGTATTTTCATCATTTTTTTGGTCATCAAAATTATTTTCTTCATTTAATATATTATTAATGTTACTTATTTTTGTATTTTTTTTTTCTGGTGACCCTGGTGATTTAATTATTTTATCATTTTCAGCAACACCACTATTTTTATTTTTTAAATCCATTATATGGTGATGATTGCCTAATCATCATTTTTGATCATAAAAAGGTTGGAAGGAGTTTTTTTTTTTAAATTTTTTTTTTTTTTTTAAATATTTTTTTTTAATTTTTAGAAACATTTAAATGATGAACCATCAATTTGTTTAAAACAAAAAAATTATCATTAGTTTAATATGTTTCATTGGTTAATTAATTTATTAAATTTCATTTTTTAGAATTTATGAATACTTTTTTTTTAAAAAAAAAAATAAAAAAATAATATTAATATATGAGTTTTCTTACCTTTTCAAATTTTAAAAGCCTTTTTTACTCATCATCATCAACAACAATGGTGGAGATGAATTTTAAAGGTTTTTTTTTTTTATAAATAAAAAGAAAAGAAAAAAATAAAAACAAGAACAAAAAAAAATAAAATAATAAAAAAAATTAAAAAAATTGAAAAAACAAAAATATTTATTTTCAGTTGACAGATCTCTATATATAGAAAATTATGGTGTAATAGAGTGTTTTTAATATAAATTTAAACAAAAAAATAAAAAACAATTTATTATTAGAATATATATAAATTATATTAAATTTTTTTTGTTTTTTTTTTTTTGTTTTTTGTTGTTGAGATTCAATTAATTTTCGAAAGAATACAACAACAAATTACTAAATAAATATATAACCACACTCCTTAAAATAAATATAGTGTGATGTTTAATATATAAATTATATTATCTTTTTTTTGTTTTTTTTTTGTTTTTTTTTTGTTTTTTTTTTGTGGTTTAAAAAATTAAGAGGTTTTTTTTTTTTTTTTTTTTTTTTTTTTTTTTTTTGTTTTTGTTTTATTTTTTTTTTGTATTTTAAATAATGCCGGCTTTTTT
>JACAFZ010009444.1:0-12692 GCA_015252675.1 Dictyostelium gargantuum | reverse complement strand
TTTCATGGGCACGGGCCGCGGCACGCCCACGTGGCCAGAGAACTAACGTGATCCACACGCTGGCAGAAAATGTAGCCTGTACCCAGGCGTTCGAGCGATCGGTTGCGGATCACGGCTGTGTGTTATGCCGGAATGAAGGAACCATTGAGGGCGCAACACGGCAGGTGGTTTCCGAAATTTATAACGTCCTTGAGTCCTCACAGCGTGATTGACCCCACCTGCACTTGACAGCCTTACGCGGTTCACCGCGATCAGCTTTTGCGCTTCGCGCACCATGCGCCCGCAGCCAGTCATGCTCAACACGTCAATAACCCTCCAGCCGAAGCTGCGCTGCATGGTCAGGCGCAAGAGTAACGCTCACGCCCGTCAGCCGTGACTCACCTTTTAACTTTATACGTTTCTCTTCCGGCACTTTTATTGTTCGTGCCTATATTTTCGGACCACTCCTAAATACGCCCATCTTGCAGGCCTACATAATCGTTACTCGTTCGGCAGCCACAGCTTTTATAGCGCGAGGCTTGTTAGTTCGACCACTGGGCTAACCGTTTGCAACGGCTGGATCGCTGTTTGGCGAACCGTGGCAAGAGAGACGTTTGGCAACGAGGCGTAATAAAAAAATTAGCCCTTCTGGCTTTTTCCAACTGATGTTTTAGATTCTTAAAAGGCAACTTATGAACCGCACCTTACTTGCTTTCGCAGCGCTTACCTCCACGCTCGCCATGTCGGTCGCACAGGCTAACGATGGCACCATCAACTTCACGGGCGAACTGACTGCTCAAACCTGTACCTCGACCATTAACGGCACTGCCAACGCAGCGACCGTTGCCTTGCCTCGACTCAGCATTGCTTCGCTGGCGACTGCCGGTGCTACTGCAGGCGCTACCAACTTCACGATCGAACTGAGTCGTTGCCAGGGCACGATCGCCACGGCCGCTGCATTCTTTGAAGCTGGCGCAGGCGTTGACTCGGTGACGCGTAACGTTAAAAACGCCACCGGTACCGCCACCAACGTGCAATTCCAGTTGCTCGACTCGGCAGGTCGCGTAATCCGTGCCGGCGATAGCACCCAACTCGCCAACACCGCGCGCACGCCGGTTACCGGCGCCGCCGCTGTACTGCCTTACGCCGTTCAATACGTAGCCAGCGGTGCTTCCACCGCCGGCACGGTCGTAGGCTCGGTGACCTACTCGATCAACTATCAGTAAATGCTGAACTGTCGGCGCACGCTGAAACGAGTCAGGTGCGCTGGCAGGATCGGGAGAAAATGTATGCACGGTCAAAAAGCCTGGTGTCGCTATGCAGTCCTGATGGTGGCCTTGTTCGGGTGTTCCCAGGCGATGTCTTCTGTGGTTATCACCGGGACGAGAGTGGTATACCCGGCGGATAAAAAGGAAGTCACGGTAAAGATCAACAACGAAGGCAGCAACCCGGTATTGGTTCAATCCTGGGTTGATCAAGGCGACCCTGCCTCGACACCCAGTAATTCTTCTGCGCCGTTCGTGATTTCGCCACCTGTTTCGCGGGTCGATCCTGGCAAGGGGCAGAGCTTGCGCCTGATGTTTACCGGCGCGCCATTGTCCGGTGACAAAGAGTCAGTGTTCTGGCTCAACGTGTTGGAGATTCCCGCCAAAGTAACAACTCACGAAGACCAGAATGTTTTGCAAATGGCGTTTCGCTCGCGAATTAAAGTTTTTTATCGTCCCGCCAAGTTGCCGGGTACGCCTGCAGCCGCTGTGGATGCCGTGCAGTTTAAAGTTATCGCGCAGTCGAGCGGAACTTACGCCCTGCAAGCATTTAACCCCACTGCGTTTCATGTATCACAAAGTGATTTGAAACTGATTACCGGCAGTCAGACCGTTTTCAGTGAGCCTGGAATGATTGCACCCGGGGAGACGCAGCTCTTTGCGTTGCCTGATCTGAAATCAATGCCCGCTGCCGGGGCGGAAGTTGAATACAGCGCCATCAATGATTACGGCGCGTTGGTCCCGGTTCGAAAGCCTGTCACGCCCTAGCTATACCAGGCCTCAGTTACTTCCCCCTTCTGCTGTTCAGGTAATTTATGAACCCGCTTTTTGATCTGCGCATTTGCCGCAGGGATTTTCCCTGCGCTGACGCCCGCCTTTCCAAAGTTTGGGGGGGGCGAATTACCCTGATCTGTAGCGCATTATTGATGCCCCAGGCGATGGCTGAGGAGGTGCAGTTCAACGATGCCTTTCTACCGGTCGGTTCAAGCGGGATTGACCTGGAGTTATACCAGAGCGGTAATCCGGTCATGTCTGGTGAGTACCGAGCCGATATCCTGGTGAACTCGAGCCTCAGCGGCCGGGAGGATATTCGCATCGTTTCCGACAAGCAGGGCAAGAAGCCCAGAGTGTGTGTGAACACGCGTTTGCTGGAACTGATTGGCGTAAACGTCGAGACGCTGTCTTCAACGGCGCTCGCCGTGCTGGCGGCGCAGGGGCAGTGCCCCGTCATCAATGAAGTGATTGACGGCGCTACGGCGTTTTTCTCCACTGACACCCAGCAGCTGGACTTCAGTATTCCGCAGGTCGCCATGCGGCGTAACGCGCGTGGGTATGTCAGCCCGGAGCTGTGGGATCGTGGTGTCGGTTCGGCGATGCTTGGCTACGACTTCAACGCCAACCGGAACAAAACCCAGTCCGGGCAGTACGATTCGGCTTACATGGGGCTGAATGCCGGGCTAAACGTGGGTGATTGGCGCCTTCGGCACAACGGATCGTTCAGATGGCAAACCCTGGACGGTGGCAAATACCAACAGATCAATACCTTCGCCCAGCGCGACCTGACCGGTTTGAAAAGCCAGCTGACGGTGGGCGAGTCCAATACCAGCGGTGAAATCTTCGACACCCTGGCTTATCGCGGCGTCGAGGTGGCCAGTGACGACCGAATGTTGCCCGATGCATTGCGCGGCTACGCGCCGGTGGTGCGTGGCATCGCGCGCACAAACGCACGGGTATCCATCAGCCAGGGCGGCAATTTGCTGCTGCAAACCACCGTGTCGCCGGGCGCCTTTGCCATCGAGGATTTGTATGCCACGGGGTATGGCGGCGACCTGCAAGTAACGGTGCTTGAGGCCGATGGCAGCGAGCAATGGTTTATTGTGCCGTACGCCTCGGTCAATCAGTTGCTACGCCCAGGCACTACGCGTTTCAGCCTGACGGTGGGCGAAACCCGCAGTAATTACGTCAATGAACAGGCCAGGCTCGCGCAAGGCACTTACCAGCGCGGCCTGGCTAACTCACTGACTGGTTTCACTGGCGCTCAGGTGAGTGAAGGCTACACGGCCCTGCTCGGCGGTGTTGCGTTCGGCACGCCAATCGGAGCGATGGCGGTTGACGTGACCCAGGCCCGCACAGAGCTGGCGGCGGGTGCCGAACAAGGGCAAAGCATGCGCCTGTCCTACAGCAAAAATATCCAAAGTACCGGCAGCAACTTCTCGCTGGCGGCCTATCGATTCTCCACCAGTGGTTACCTGGACTTTAACAACGCGATGCTTTTTCGGGATGCCGACAAGACCGGCATCGACACGACCACCTTTGGTCGTCCGCGCAATCGTCTCACGTTGTCCGTCGACCAGAGCCTCGACGGCTGGGGTCATTTGTCCCTGAGTGGCTTTACCCAGAACTACTGGAACCAGCCGGGGCGAGACGTGCAATACCAGATGGGTTACAGCAAGCACTTCGGGTACGTCAATTATGGCGTAAACCTCAGCCGCAGCCGCGCCGGTTTCGGTGATATGGAAAACACCCTGTTGTTCACGGTGAGCATGCCGCTGGAGTTTGGCTCGTCTGCCAACGTGCCGCAGCTATCCGCTCGGATGGGACGTGACAGCCAGGGTCACTACAACCAACAGGCAACCGTGAGTGGCAGTGCCGGCGAAGACCGTGAGTACGGTTATAGCCTGACCGCAGGCCGCGAAGGCATGAGCCGCTCCACCAGCACCTCGGTTAACGGCCAATACCAAGGTTCGAAAATGCGCGTCAACGGTAGCCTCAGCCAGGGTGATGGCTACAGCAGTGCCTCGGTGGGCGGCGGCGGCGCCATTGTCGCTCACCCCAACGGGGTGACCTTGACGCCCTTCAGCGGTGAAACCATGGCGGTAATCAACGCGCCCGGTGCGGCCGGTGCAAAGGTGGTGGGGTATCCAGGGTTGCGGCTCGATGGCAAAGGTACGGCGGTCGTCAGTTATTTACAGCCTTATCAACGTAATGAAATCGCGATCGACCCTGAGGGCATTGACGAAGGAGTGGAGTTGAGCGAGACCAGCCAACAGATAGCGCCACGTGCCGGTGCCGTCGTGTCGGTGGATTTCGCTACGGTCAGGGGCGATGCGCTGTTGTTGAGCGTGCGACTGAAGGACCAGAGTCCTTTGCCGTTTGGCGCCAAAGTGGTCGATGACGCCGGCAATTCCGCAGGAACCGTGGGGCAGGGTGGGCAGTTGTATGCGCGGGTCAAGGAAGGCACTCAACGCCTGCACGTCAGTTGGGGCGGGCAGGACGATCAGGCTTGCACGCTGAAAGTGCCCGAGGTTAAAGCGCAGGGCCAGTTGTTCAAGGCCAATGCGATGTGCCTGGACGACACGCGACTGACCGAGGTCGATGAGAGCAGCACTCACAAGAGTGCCGGGCGATGAAGTCTGCGGATAAAAAACCGATCAACTTTCTGTTTAGCGTTATCACTGAGGCAAGGTTATGAACATGGCAACTCCATCTGGTGTGTTAGCTGCGGGGTTGCTCCTGTGGGGCTGTAGCCAAACCGCCAGCGCGGCGACAAGCTGCGGGTATGCGACTGCAGTGCGCCCGTTCAACGGCACGATGGCGCTTAACATTGGTAGCTTGTCCGTCCCCAGAGACGCTGCCATCGGTACACGGCTTTATATACAAGAGTTTCACCAAGCGGGCGAAGGGGTCACCTTTTCTTGTACGACTGACCGTACGTCACCGGTGACCACCTACAACGTATTCAGCGTTAATGGTTTGGGCAGTAAAGTTGATTTCAACACTGGAGGCTACGCAGGTAAGGTCTACGCAACTTCAGTGCCCGGTATCGGCGTTTCCTGGTGGTCCGGACAAACTGTCCCCGGAGCGGCGGGGGCAGGTAACAATACATTGCAGATTGTTCCAAGTGGTTGTACGGGGACCGGCAACAGCTGCAAGACCTTACCATTGAAGTTGGGCCCTTTAGCTGCACTGGTCTTGATCAAGACAGGTCCCGTAGGCACCGGTACTATCCGCGCAAGTGATTTCGGCAGGCTGGTGTATTCCACTGTGGTTGAAACCAGTACGGCGTTCTCGATTTCTGAAGTCGGCGTTACTGGCAGCATCAATGTGGTCGCCATGACCTGTAACACACCCAACGTCAACGTACCAATGGGTAGCTATAAAACGTCTGAGTTCAAAGGCGTAGGCTCAGGCACACAGCAGGTGAACTTTAAAATTGACGTCACCAATTGCCCGGGGTTTCCCGGCTATTACGGTAACCCCAGTGCGGGTGCAATACCGGCAGCTTCGCAATCGGCAGTGACCAATATCGGGACGCGGGTTCCCAACACCGTGAGCTTCCGGGTAGACCCGGTGTACACGGCGATTGATGCTGCCAACGGTGTCTTGAGTTTGACGCCCGTTACAGGCGTGGCGACGGGCGTTGGTGTCCAGCTATTCAGCGGCGTATCCGGAGCAGTGCAGCCACTGTCACAGAACCGCGTCCTCAATATTTCACCTGCTGCGGGCACAACCGGGTTCTCGGTCAACCTCTCCGCTCGTTATTTGCAAACCGCCAACACCGTGACGGCCGGTAGCGCAAATGCCGTGGCGAACTACACGCTTATTTATCAGTAGCGAGGTAAGCATTGCCTATTGCTGACGTATGCCCCATCACGACAGGCCGACTCCTAGGCAATAGTCACGGTGACAGCACCTAAAACAGCCAGGGGCGTTTGCTTTTAGTCCCAGTCCTATGTCGGCCGTTTTCTGCGTTCATTAAGGTAGCGCAGTGTCTAACTCCTGGAAAAATGTCGTGAATTCAATCGTTGCCTGCGGGCCCTGTGAACTTGAGCGCCTGCACGTCATAGTGGTGGAGTCTGATATTCCACGGGCAGCGCGTTTATTATCAATATTGCGTTCTTTGGGCATCCATCATCTGAGTGTCGTGTCAGGGCTTCAGGATCTCAGCCTGCAGCTAAGCCAAACGCAGGTGGATGTGTTGGTGACCGAGATTCGTGCGACCAGCAACGATGGGCTGATGTTACCCAGCGCGTTAAAGCAGCACTATGGCTCAGCGTGCAGTTTGCAGGCCCCGCGCATTCTCTGGTTGGCAGACGCCGAACCGTTACTGCCGTTCACCGCGTTGGCGGAACATCACGCGGGTGCAACGTCTGTTCGGGGGCAGGGTATATCCATCAAGGCGCTCGATGCTCACGCTCAGCTGGCATGCGCCGCCGGTTTCGTCGCAACAACCCTGTATTCCTTCAGTGCCAAGGCGATGAGTGATGCGCTGCACGGGCTTTTTGCGATGCCGAAGATAGCTCATCGGCCATTACCCGCCAGAAATGATGTACCGAGTGAAGACGACGTGATTATTGCGCTCGCTACGGGGGAAGGGCTGCGCGTGGTATTCCAGCCGCAGCATGATTTGCGCACGGGAGAGATCGTGGCTGCTGAGGCGCTGGTACGCTGGCGCCACCCTGAGCATGGGGATATTTCACCTGTGGTACTGATCCCTTTGGTGAACAAACTGGGCTTGCATTTGCTGTTGTTCAGTTTTGTAAAGGCCAGGGTGCTTGAGGTGTTGTGTTCCTTGCAAAGCATGCGCCTGGAGATCCCGATCTCAGTCAATGCTTCGGTCGATACCCTTTGCACCACGGGGTTTTCAGCACGCCTGGCCGATCGGATGATGCGCGCGGGCTTGCCCAATCACTTGCTGAAGATTGAGCTCACCGAGGACATCCCGGTGATGGACGAACTATGCCTGTCGGCGGCGATTAACGCGCTCAAGGTTCGAGGCTTCGGGGTGTCACTTGACGATTTTGGTTCCGGCTCGGCGACGCTCCGCCAAATTGCCAGCATGCCATTCGATGAAGTAAAGATAGACGGCGCGCTGATCCGCGACCTGGACAACAAGTCCACGGCACGTCGTGTGATAGCGACCACGCTAGCATTGGCGCGACGCTTGAACATGACGGTGGTTGCCGAAGGTATCGAAACAGACTCATGCCGAATATTGTTGCGCAGGCTTGGGTGCACGAACGGGCAAGGTTTCGTACTTTCCAGACCAATGGAGGTGCAAGATTTCTTGAGCAGGTTGACGATGGAGAAACACGCGAGCGCACGACTGCTACCTTTGAGCCCTGCACCCGGCGCGCAGAGAAATACCTGATGCACCCGCTTTGGCCACTTTTGATCCGGACCTCGCGAAAACCCGTACGCGCGGCCTAAAAACTGACTAATCTGCTTCCAGTCACACCCGGCAGTCATGCTGTCTCGCGAGCTTGGTATACCCAAATTATGAAACGCCTTCGCATTGCCCTCCTGGACGACCACGCGATTATCCGCCATGGTCTTTCTGCCCACCTCAGTGAAGAGCCACTGTTTGAATTGGTCGGCAACTACGGCTCTACTCGCGAGCTGATGGCTGGAATGCCTAATGCCCCGGCGGACCTCTTGCTGCTTGATTATGGCTTGGGTCCGGATGAGCTGGACGGGGTGTCATTGATTCGAGCGGTCCGTACAAAATTCCCTGACTGCCGTATTTTGGTTTTGTCCGCACACCATGATCCCTCCACCGTTGCGCTTGCATTGCGGGTGGGCGCGCGCGGTTTTGTCGGCAAGGGTGAGGATCTGTCGGCTCTCGTTCGCGCCATTCACGCCGTTGCATCCGGCACGGTCTATTTAAACGCCGAGATGTCGTACAGCGTTGCCGAAGCGACCACGCAAAGCAGTGTCCAACCCACCGATGAGTCGTTTGATGCGTTACAAGCGGCCTCGCTGTCTGCGCGGGAGCAGGAGGTTATTCGCTGTTACCTGGCGGGGATGACGGTCTCGGAAATTGCGGAAAAATTCAACCGCAGTATCAAGACGATCAGCACCCAGAAGACCGCTGCATTTCGCAAGCTGGGTGTGACTTCAAATAACGGCCTGTTCAAGCTCAAAGAAACCCTTGGCTCGCCATGAAGCGTGTTTGGCTCGCAATGTTTGTACTGGCCTTTACCTTGTCTGTCACAGGCGCACAGGCAGATGAGTCGGACACAACACTCCAACTGACCGATGCCGAACGTGCCTGGATTGCCCAGCATCCGACGCTGCGCGTTGCAGTCCTGGAAGGTTTTGGTGCGCTGGAGTACATGCAGGACGCCAAGCTCTCGGGACTGTCGGCCGAATACCTCAATGCGATCTCAAACAAGCTGGGCATTACGTTCAGTTATGTACTGACAGAGGGTGGCAGTACGCGAATCACTCTTTTGCAACAGGGCAAAGTGGACCTGATCTCCACAATGCGGAGCATCGGCCCGACATTGCAGATTCCTGGCCTCGCAATGACTGATCCGTACCACTCCAGTCCTGCCGTCGTGATCTCACGGGCTAAAACACCGTTGATATTTGACCTGGCCCAACTGGAAGGCAAGCGAGTAGCGATCGCAGCCAAGGGGCCGTTTGAGTCCATTCTTGAGGGTACCCTCAAGAACGTCAGCATCATAAAAAGCAATTCAGCGCTGGAAGCCTTGAGGTTGGTTAAAGAGGGGGACGCTGACGCAGTACTCGGTACCGAGACTTACCTGATTCCGTACTTCGACTCGAGGTTCGAGGGTGTGCTGCAGCTGTCCGGAGTGATTGCTTCGATGAATTCCGAGATCCGCATGGCGGTACGTGATGACCAGACGATGCTGCTTTCAATACTGCAAAAGACGTTGGGATCGATATCGTCAGAGAGCGCCTACCATATGCACCAGCATTGGCTGCTCGCCTCGGGATATGGTGCAACGACGAGCTCTAAGTCAATCCTTGAAGACTATTTGCACGAAGTAATCCTCGCAGGCTTGATGCTGGCGATATTACTGGGCCTGGTGCATCAAACCCACCGGCAACGTCGTCGGGCAGTGCGCAGTGAGCGTGAGAAGGCAAAGTTCCTGGCGGTAATGAGCCACGAAATCCGATCGCCTATGAACGCGGTCCTGGCGGCCGTGGAACTGCTGTCCCTGACACGCCTGAATCACGAACAGCGTCATCTCTCCTCATTGGCCAGCAGCGGCGCCAATACACTGCTGACGCTCCTCGATGATGTGCTGGATTTGTCACGGCTCGACGCCGAGCAAATGCTCCTGGAACTGGAGGCTGTAGATCCTGCCGCGCTGGCGAGAGAGGCGGTTGCGCTCTACGGGCTCCGTGCCCAGACCAAGGGTATCGATCTCACCCTGGAAGCGCCCGAGACGATTGGGTACCTGATGCTGGACGAGGGGCGGGTAACGCAGATATTGCATAACCTGATTTCGAATGCGATTAAGTTCACTGAATACGGTTCGGTGCAGGTCAAGGTGGTGGTAAGCGCTACCGACGTCTCTGAGCTGAAGAAGCTCGATATTGTGGTAGTGGATACGGGTATCGGTATTTCTGCACACCTCCAGGAACGCCTGTTCACGCCGTATTCACAGGCGAAACATTCGTACAAACGGTCCGGAGGCACCGGACTTGGCCTGGTGATATGCCGCGAACTGGTTGAGCTGATGGGGGGCACCCTGTCGCTCACCAGCAAGCTGGGGGAGGGCACGATCATGGCGCTTTCCATACTCTCGCAATCAGCGACAGCGCAGATTAACGAGCATGCCGCAGGCGTACAACTCACCCCGGCGCTCTTCACTTCAGCAGAGGTTAACGAGCCGGAGGCGGGCCACGGTTCGCCTGCAATTCTGCGCATACTGTTGGTGGAGGATGCCCGTGCCAACCAGGAAGTGTTGCTGGCACAGCTCCATCAGTTTGGATTCGACGCGGCACTCGCACCCAATGCGGCCCAGGCCGTTTTGCAATTTAAAGAGCAGGTGTTTGACCTGGTATTGCTGGATTGCGACTTGCCCGACAAGGATGGCTACACCGTGGCCACTGAACTGCGGGCCCTTGAGGTTAGCCAGGAACGTGCGCGTTGCCCGATCATTGCGATCTCTGCGTCCACCGGGCATGACCATCTCGAGCGCTGCTTTGAGGTAGATATGGATGGCGTGCTCAGCAAGCCCATTCAGTTGGCCAAGTTGAAGTCCACTATTGAGTCGTGGTGTGACGTTTGCGTTGTGCAAAAGCAGCCTGAGCCAGACAGCCTGGTCAGCCTTGGTCTCAACCAGATCCGAGTCTTGATGCTCGAAGACTTACTTCACTTGCTGGAAGCGGTGATCCAACGTAACTCGGAACTTGCCTTGCACAGAGCCCATCGCCTGCACGGTGCAGCACTTTCAATGGGGTGGATCGACATCGCATTGGCCTTACAAAAGTTTGAAAGCCTGCTGCGCACCAAATCACCGATGGACGAATCACATTGCCGTGCGCACTTGCGAGAGATCATGCAGCAGTGGCGTCAACTTGATCAGGAACTCTCGGCATCCGACTATGAAAGATAAACACTCGGCGGCACTTTGGATGTTCGCGCTACTCGGCCTGTCGTGCCTGTTGGTGTCGGTGGACCGGCGTATTTTTTGGGTGCTGGCCAGCGGTATTCGCCACGACCTCGGGCTGACACAGCGCCAAGTACAAATGGCATCGGAAGCCATCCAGTTCGGCTTGGGGGCAGCGAGTTTCGGCGCTGGTTACCTGTTACGAGTCGTCAACCGTAAGGGATTAGCGGTAGCGGGGCTGTTGATAGCCTCATTGGCAACGGTGTGGACTGCGTATGCCGTGGGATTCCAAGGCATGTTCGCTACGCGGTTAATTGTGGGAGTGGGGATCGCGTTTCATATCCTGGCCATTCTGACAATTGGCATCAATTACTTCCCGCGTCACCGATCCAATGTGGTCGCGGCGGTGTTTTTTTCCATGGGGGCAGGCGCTTTAATTGCTGTGAATTTGGGAACTATTATCGGCGAAGCAACGGACTGGCATGAGACCCTGGTCGCGTTCGGTTTGGCTGGCCTGCCGATTGCGATAGCGATATTTGTGTTTGCAAAACCCTGGTTCAGTGAGGCAGCCGGGCACCTGCGACTGGACAGCTACCAAGTACAACAACCACCGGGCAGCTCAATATGGTCTGGTCGCATTATGTTGCTGGGAGTGATGACCGTGTTGTTAAGCCTATGCATTTCCAGCTTTCGCGATAACTACCTTTACCACATCCGTGAAGAGAGTGGCTTTACCTGGCAATTCGGGCAGTTGGCAGTCAGCGCGTACGCTTTTGGAAATCTGTTCGCCTTCTATGGCGCATCAGTATTTAGAAGATATGGCGCGCGCCGAGTACTGATCACCTCGTTTGCGCTGACGGGCATGCTGTCGTTCTTCATCTTTACCATTAGTTGGCAGTACGCATTCGTCCACGTCATGCTTTCAATTCTGCTGGGGGTCTTCCTGGGAGGTATCGCGACGGTTTCGTTGCTGTCAGAGATGATTGATTCCGTTGTTATTGCCCAGCGAGCCCCTGTCATGGGATTCTTTTTCTGCTGCCTGATCACACCTAACGTTTTTTCCAATGGCTTGTGCCAGATAGCAGAGGCTGCAATGGGCTACGCGTTGGCGGGGTTACTTTTAATGTCAGGCAGCGCGTTGATTGCTGCGGTACTCGCAACACGGTTACCAGCGCTGCACAGGAAGCATCGTAGAATTTGAATGAGGTTCGAACGAGGTGTCGAACAATTCAATATTCATCGCTGCAGGCGAGTCGCCAGTCATGCGTGGTGCGACGAAAGTCTTCGGGGGCAGGCACCAAACGGGCCATAAACTGCTCAAGCACCGTGTACTCCGGCAGGCCGTATTTGTAACAAATCGCTCCTCTTACCGAGCACCGCGCCGCGGGACCATTTGAAGGGCAGCTATAGGCGAAAAGGTTACTGATTTCAAACTGTTCGGACGCTGCCAGCTGGCGCTGTCTTAACAAGGGTTCAGCGGCCAACAGTAAATCAAATCTTTTTAACCCGGCAAAACTCAACTTGACGCACTCATCGACTGAAGAACTTGTGGCAATACAGAAGTACCCCATTGTATTTAGCATCTTTTCCAGCTGCATAGATTGCGCGTGAATGCTATCTAGAACCAATATTCGCAAATGTTTATTTATCACGGCTGTCTGCCTCTCAGCGTTGATTCAATAATGAGTCGCTGCCGAGCCTACCGACTAAGTTTTTCGCCGTATTTAGGAGTGCTCTGAAAATAACATCCGGTCTTTGAAACGTTTTATATTATCGAGCTAGTGCGGCTTTCAACTGATGCACCGACCTCCAGGCTTGGCGTTCTTACTGTTATAAGCAAACCTGAAGGATAGGGTGGATATGCTGGGTCATACAGCCTGGCGGTGTTGATCAGGTATGAAGACGAGCGTGATCGCCCCAAGAATCAATGCCTGTGGCCCGCCGGTTGCTTCACCGCTGCGACGCAACCCCGTTGAACATGCTGACCAGGCTATAGGGTGCATCGTCACCAAACAGCAACTCGTGCAGTTCATTCCCCTCGGCAGCCATTTGAGCGCTGGGGCGGAACATGGCCTGTTCG
>JACAFZ010009333.1:0-12700 GCA_015252675.1 Dictyostelium gargantuum | reverse complement strand
AAGAGTCTGTTGATCTAAAAGGAAAGCTGCTATTATTCCATCATTATCATTATATAATGTCATCTTTTTGTTATTATTTTTATCTTTATTATTATTATTTTTTTTTTTTTTTAATTTTTTTTTTTTTTTTTTTTTATTTTTTTATTTTTTTATTTTTTTTTTTTTTTTTTTTTTTTTTTTTTTTTTTTTTTTTTTTTTTTTTTTTTTTTTTTTTTTATGTACACCTAGCACCCATCCTTTGCTGCCAATATTATAATATGTTTTAATTTATATTATATTTTTGTTTAATCAATTTTAATTCTTCTTCGAGTTTGTTTTTTTCTTGTTGTTCATATTGTATTTCTTTTTTCAATGTTGAAGTTTGTTTTACAAATTTAATAGCTAAATTTTGAATTGCATCAAGTAATTCTTCTCTTGTTTGAAAATGAGTAAAAGAATCTCTAATTTTTCTTGCTATACTATCATCGTCAATTTCATTTTTATTACTGTTGTTGTTATTATTATTGTTGTTATTGTTGTTATTGTTATTACTACCATCATCCAAATTTTGGAGATTTTTAATATCCATATTATTATTATTTACATTATTGTTTTTTGGTGGTGATAAAGGTGGTGATTGTTGTTTTGGTGGAGGTTGTAAAGAACTAGTATTAACATGATTATTACTAGTACTACTACTACAGCCATTAATGCTACTATTATTACCACTGTTACTATTATTAATACCACTAATATTATTACTACTATTATCATAGGCAGATGTATAATTTGTATTTGGTACCACTTGTAAATCATGTTCCTTTATAAAATTTGGAGAGACTAAACCAACTTGTGATCCGATTCTCGCTTTCCAAAACTCACCCTCCTTTGAATCCAAAACCATGATATCACCTTTTTTAAAGGAGAGATAAGTTGCAAATTGACTATTATAGTTTACAAGTGCAATACCTTTTTTGGTAAAAGTTGGAGTGTGTGAGTAACCTGATGTTGTTATTGGTGTTGGTGTTGGTTTTTGTGTAATAGCAGGTGGTGTTGGTGTTGGTAAAGGTGTTGGTAAAGGTGTTGGTAAAGGTGTTGATTTTATTGTTGGTGAAGGTGGGTTAATTGTTGTTTGAGGTGTTGGTGTTGATTTTACTGATGGAGATAATGCAGTTGCTGAAGTTGGTGAAATATCTCTAATAATCTCAACTGATTTCTTTGGTAATACACCATATGTAGTTTTTATACGACCTACCCACCAATCAGTATCCACTGTTTTTGAATTATAAATCACAATCAAGTCACCAGTTTGAAACTCCAATTCATCAAAACCTTGTCTAACGTGAGCTTCAATGGCACGAGTAATATAATATGGTACCTCTTTGTTTACATCATCTACTGAAATACCTCTACCAGTTGATGGTAATGGTGTACGTACATTACCTCTACCAAGTGTTGCCGATGTAATATGATGATGATCATTGTTGCCACCAATCTCGCTCTCCATATGTTTACTTAGATGATTTACATTTATAGTTGCACTAATATATTGTTTGGTTTTATTATTACCGCCACTATTATTATTACCACTTGATTCATCACCATCATCATCATAATTAACTGACGAAATAGATTTAGCGGGACCTGAATTCTTTCTTGTGTGACTTGTCATCCTTGGTGCTGAATTTGCGATATCAGTTGGTGAAATATTAAAACGTGGTGATTTATTTGCTGGACTATCAACAACGACAGTAACACCATTGATTGGTGATGATGATATAGTAACTGATGGTGGGTCACTAAAAGTTACACTATTTGAAGAGTGTTTAATTGATTTAATTGGTGGTACAATTGCAGTTGGTGTTGCAATAGTAGTTGTAGTGTTGTTGTTGTTGGTTGTTGTTGTATCTGAACTACTAATAATAACGGGTGGGGGTGGTAAAATTTCGTTTGATTGTTGTATAATTAGTTTTTGTTGTTCATTAACCACAGTAGGAGATGATACATTTGGAGTTGATGTAATGGTATTATGAACTAATGGTGATGTTGGCATTGGTGATGTTGGCATCGATGCACTTGGTGATTGAGACACAAAACTTTCAGGAAATAAACCCTTTCTGTTACCAATCTCTCCTTTCCACCATCCAGTAGGTGCTGTCTCTACAACCAATATCTTTTCACCTCTTTTAAATAATAATTGTGATTGGTGTACTGGTTTATGATCTTTAATTGCAACTACCTCAAAATAACTTGATATCATTTTTTTTATTTTTTTTAACACCCTATTTATCCAATAAACTTTTAATTAAATATTTAATAAACAAAATAAATAATAATAAACAATAATAAATAATAATAAATAATAATAAATAATAATAAATAATAATATAAAATAAAATTAAAAACAATAATAATAAAAAATAAAATTAAAAAATAAAAATTTTGAGAATTTTGTTTTTAATAACAAAATTTTATAATATAGTATAATAATAAATAAAAGTGTGTAATTTAAAAAAAAATTGGAAAAAAAAAAAAAAACCCTATAATTTTTTTTTAATATATAACTAACACAAACCAAAAATAAAAAAAAAAAATTAAAAAAAATTAAAAAAAATTAAAAATTAAAATAAAAATACATATGATCAAAATTGATCAAACCCTAACACATTGTTATATACATATAAAAACACACCCACACAATAAATTAACACCTTTCACCACACAAACTCACACAATGTACAATTTTAATAAATAAGGTACCTAATTTATTAAAATGTACATAATAATAATTCTTTTTTTTTTAAAAAAAAAAATTAAAATTAAAATTATTAAATTTTTGATTGATATTAAAATAAATAAATTAATAATAAAAATAATATCACAATATATTAATTTATTTATTTGAACAACAAAAAAAAAATGATAAAATTTTAAAAAAAGAAATTGGAACGAAATTCCCAAACAAGTTAAGTTATATTATTAATAAAATTTTACGAAACCGTTTTTTTGATTTAACAAAGCAAAAATAATGGTTTCGTTGAATAGAAAAAAAAAAAAAAAAAAAAAAAAAAAAAAAATTAAATTAAAAAAAAAAAAAAAAAATTGTTAAAAAAAAAAGAAGCCAATACACACGTGTTATTAATTATTTTATGTGTGAATGTATGTATTTCTTTCAACTTTAAAGTCAAAAAAAATCAAATAATAATAATCATCATAATAGTAATAAATAAATAAATAAAAAAAAAAAAAAAATTATATATAGTTTTATGTTTTTTTTATAACAAAATGATTGTATAATAATCTAAAAATTTTTAATTTATGATCACAAAAAACAAAACAAAATCTAAATTTCAAATAATAAATATCAAAAATAATTAAGATATTGCCGAGGGTGTCACAAAACAGTGTTTGTGTTTTTATTCGTGTCACGGCGAAAAAAACCAAATCAAAGAAATAAAACTATTGTAAAGTGGGGGTACCAAAAAAATAATTAATCCTCTCAGATATTTTTTTAATTTTTTAATTTTTTAATTTTTTGAATTTAAAATAGATTTTATAATTTTTTTAAGGTTGCTTATAAAATTTAAAAAATATGGTGTTTTTTATTTTTTATTTTTTTTATTTTTTTTAAAAAATAAAAATAAAAATAAAAATAAAATTAAAATAAATCAATAATAGATTATTAATAATAATAAAATCAAAATCAAAATAAATAAATGGATATTTTATTTTTTAAAGTTTTTAGAAATAATTATATTAAATTTATTATATTAAACCAATTAAAATTGTTAAATATATTTTGTAAAACAAGATCGTTTGTTGGTTTAGAATCATTTATTAAATTTAAAAAAGAATTTAAACAATTTGAATTTATAACATCAATAAGAATTGATTTAACAAAAAATGATAGAGATTATTTATTGAATATGGATAATTTTCAAGAGATTTTACCAAAAAATATTGTTTCATTATCGTTAAATTATAATGTAAAGGATAGTAATAATGGTATTATTTATAAAGGTAATGGTAATGGTAAAATTATTTTTGATAAATTACCAAAAATACCAAATTGGATAGAATCATTTGAATTAAAAAATTATAGAATACCAAAAGATTATTAAGATAAATATAAAAATTTTAATAATTTAAAATATTTAAAATTATATGGTACAACTGTTGATAGGAAAAAAATAGTGGATGGTGTAAACAATTTTCATGAAATGGATGAACGTCATCAACAACAACAACAACCACAAGAGTTTGGGAAAC
This sequence comes from Dictyostelium gargantuum, assembly GCA_015252675.1. NCBI lineage: Eukaryota > Evosea > Eumycetozoa > Dictyosteliales > Dictyosteliaceae > Dictyostelium > Dictyostelium gargantuum. The sequence goes on along the minus strand of JACAFZ010009333.1, from coordinate 8,452 downwards.
ATTTTGAATGTAATTTTAAAATTATTGAAAAAGGTTGTATTCCGAATAGTGTTGAGGGTTTACATATTGAATATTTTGGGCAACCACCTTTGATAGGATCAATACCACCAAATGTAAAATATTTATCATTTGGTGATACATTTAATTTTCCAATTAGATATGAAGTATTACCAAGTACAATTATACAATTAAAATTTGGTGAAAATTTTAATCAATTAATATTCCCTGGTACCCTACCCATAAATTTAAAAAGTTTAATATTTGGTTCTTTTTTTAATACTACAATCGAAGATCGTGCTTTGCCGGATTCATTAGAGTATATTAAATTTGGTAAATTGATCCATAATTTGAAATTGGATAATCTTCCAAGTAATTTGAAATATTTGGAATTGGGCAATAACAGTATAGATTCTGGCCAGATCTTGCCAAAGAAATTATCAACTTTGAAATTTTCACAAATCACAAAACAAATTTCATCAGGTATCATTCCTGTATCTTTAGAAAATCTTCATTTAGGCCCTCTCTATGATTATCCATTAGGACCAATACTTGATAATTTAAAAGATAATAATGGTAAACACAACAGCGACAACAACAGCAACATCAACAACCGGGGAAGTAATAAAAGTAGTGGGGGGGATATTATATCAAAAATTAGTAATTTGATATTTACAACAAAAAAGAAAAAAGATAAATTAAAAGATCGGATTGGTAGCGGAGGTAAAGTTGAAAAATTTAAATATCAAGATCCAACATTGTATTTATTCCCACAACATTCAGAATTAAAAACATTAGAGTTTGGCCAACTTTTTAATAAAAAAATTAATATTGGTGATTTATTAATGTGTGATCATTTAGGTTCAATTACATTTGGTGGTAATTTTGATCATACTTTAATACCAAACTCATTTCCTCCATCAGTAACCAGGTTGAAATTTGATAGATTTAAAAATGGTGATAAAACATTAGAATGCGGTTCATTACCACCAAATTTGGAATACTTAGATCTTGGTCATTCATTTAATCAAACAATTCAGGTTGGTGCATTGGGTACCAAATTAAAGGTATTAATATTGGGTGCGTGTTTTCAAAAATCATTACCAAACGATTTATTACCAAATTCATTAGGGTTATTAGAATTAAATGAATGTGAAATAAAAGAAATTGGATTAAAAGCTATAAATTGTAACAGAGGTACAATTGTAAAATATAAAACAAGTAGTTATACCCTTAGTTTCAAACCAATTCCAAAAAGTTTGGAAAAACATATTACTCATTTTGAGTTTTGTCACTCTTTAATATCAGAAGCAAATCAAATTCATCAAATTCCACCATCGCTTTTAAATTTAACAAGTTTAAAATATACATACCCAAATATTGTCAAATGTAAACTAGATGCAAGCTCATTTCCAATTTCATTGACAAGTTTAACATTTCCACAATATTTTAATCAACCATTTAACGGTTCATTAAAAAGGTTAGTAAATTTAAAAATTTTAGAATTTGGTGATCAATTTGACCAACCACTTGAAGACTGTAGTAATATTTTTGGTGGAAGTAGTGGTGATAATGGTAATCATATACCAAAAACTATAAAACAATTAAAAGTAGGAAAGAATTTCAATCAAGTTATATCTTCAACTGTATTTCCTTTACTTGAAAAGTTATACGTAGACCAAGGAACACCTATTTTATATGATTATCAACTTGATTTTAAAAATTTAAAATCCATATATTGCAGTAATTCAAATTTCAATTTTTTAGAATCTTTAGATTTTAAAAAATATTCACAATATTTAGAATTAAATAAATAAAAAATACTAGCGATTTACTTTATTTTTATTTTTTTTTATTAAAAATAGTGATACTTTTTTCTTTTTCTTTTTTTTTTTCACCTTGTTGTTGTTGTTGTTGTTGTTGTCGATTTTCTATTTATTTACCAAGACCTTGGGTTGCTTGATCATCTTGAATTAATTCAATTTTATAGTTATCTGGATCCTCAACGAAACCAATGACAGTTGTACCACCCAAAACTGGACCAGCTTCTCTGGAAACTTTACCACCATTCTTTCTAATTTTATCAATAGTTTCAGCTACATTATCAACACCAATTGCAATATGACCATATGCAGTACCTAATTCATATTTTTCAACACCCCAATTATAGGTGAGTTCAATTACTGCATTTTCATCTTCTTCAGTGTATCCAACAAATGCTAATGTATCTATTGATGTGAAAAGAATAAAATTATTATTATTATTATTATTATTATTATTATTATTATTATTATTGTGTTTTATATTACATTATTTAGTGATAATAATAATAATAACAACATACACTTATATTCAGTATTTTCACTCTTTCTAAGTAATTTCATACCTAATATATCAATATAGAATTGGAGTGATTTTTCTAAATTTCCAACACGTAACTAATAAAAATAAAACATACAAAAAATTAGTTAGAGATCACCTAATATATATATTTGTTTTTATACTTTACCATAGTATGCAAAATACGAGGCATTTTTAAAAAAAGTAAATGTGTGTATATATTTTTAAAAAGTTTTGAATGAAATAATGAAAAAGAAAGACAAAAATTTTTTTTTTTTATTTTTTTTATTTTTTTTTTTAACACCCAACATGTAATTTAAAATGATTTTTATTTTTTTGAAGTTCCTTAGTGTTAATGAGTTAATTAGGTTTAGGTGATAATAATGGCATAGTTATTTAAACGGTAGTCAACAACTCAACCAGCAATTTCGGTGTAATTCATAATATTTATATTTTTTTTTTAATGAATTCATGAATAATAATAAAAAAATAAAAAAAATATATTTTTTTTAAACCGATTTCTTTTTAAAAAATGATACCGCTCTTTAGTTTTTTTTTTTTTTTTTTAATATTGTTACATTTTTTTTTTTTTTTTTATTAATTTTTATAAATTATTATTATTTTTTAAATTCTTTTTCAAATTTACTTAAAAGTGATTGATCAATTTTTTGATTTTTATCGGGAATGAAACCACATAAAAGAGATTGTTGTAATTGTAATTCAGTTTCTAAAATATTTGATTTAAAAAGAGACCATTGATCGGTTTGTAGAAAATAACTATTACTACGTGCGTCCAATAGATTTGAAATTTCAAGTGAATGACCATAATTTGAGCTTCTAAGACCTGGCTCTTTTTTGTGTTCCAATGTTACAAAAGTTATTAACCTAATAAAGAAATCATTTGTAAATGTTGAATCTTCATAGAAATTTAAATAGGTACTTTGTGTGGTTTCTGTAATTAAATTTAAAATATTGTGATGTAGGATATTATGATTTGAAAAGGTGAAAAATAATTCTAAAGTTTTTGAGAATAGATTAGATTGGTTGATCTTTTCGTAGCATAATCTATGATCGGATTTAATGACCAAAGTAAAAAAGTCTAATAGATCCAATAAAAGGAAATCCACTTTATTTTTACTGAGATTTCTATCCAATAGAGAAAACAATGATGAAAGATTATCCAAGAATGAATTTAAAAAGGTTTCATTCTCACGAAGATGGATTGGTAAAAGAGAAACCAATAGTTTAAGAGAATGTAAATGACCGTGTTCAGAATCTGTACTACCACCGCCACCACCGCTTGTAACTGTAATTGGTGCACCAACAATACGTTGAAATATTTTGTTTATATGTTTGGCATCTATTTGCAAGTATTCATAAAGTTTTTCATTTTCGACCAATGGTGAGAAACTAATACCCATCATCATTACATCAATGATTTTATCGGTACCAAAGTGTTTGACGACATCTAAAATTTCATCAATTTCTAAAAATGATTCCTGTCCATCATCTTTCCAAACTATTTTCGGTAGAATTGCACCACTAGTGGCACTCTTTTTTATGTACAATTGTTGTTTGAGTATCTTTAACGATTGCAATGAAATTTCACCAGCTAATTGCCATGGATTTAATGAAAGATCCAATAGAGTGATGGTGTTATTAAATTTACAAGCATTACAAATTTCAATGGTTCCACGTTCACCGATATCAGTGTTTCTAATTTGAAGATGTGTTATCGATTTATTAAATTTCAAACCATCTGCCAATAAAACAGCACCATCATCCCCCAAATAATTTTCATCCAAAATCAATGTGGTCAAAGAGATGGTTTTGATTAGGCCAGCTGATAATTCTGCCATGGCTACATCTGTTACACTACTACTTGTTAAATCTAAACCAATGATATGTGGATATCTATTGGCACCAATGTATTGTGCTATATATTCTGCCCCTTCATTCTCTATACCTGTCTCTTTTAAATTTAAACCAAAACCTTTGTATCCTTTTTTGATTTGGTTGGTGGCTTGTTGTAATTGTGATTTTTGATTGTCTTTAATCTCTAATGATTCTAATAGTAGATCGATAACTTGTGGATTCAATGAATTACCCATCAATGATAGTGATTGAATATAGTTTTTATGTCTTCTCAACATACTACAAAAATAATCCATACCATCGGAGCCAATATCGTTCCAACTTAAATCTGCAATCTCTAGACCACCCGGAAAATTATCGGATAGTGTAATCAAACCTTCATCCCCCAATGAACAGTTACATAGATCCAATACATAACATCTACCATGGGGTGGATCTGGTTTTGAAAAAGTTTCCAAACATTCATCCAAACTACTACAATGTACTTTTAATGGTGGAATATCGTCAATCTCAAATTTACTATTCATCTGTTCAAATAAACTACCAACTGAGGCTGATCTTGCACGATGAGAATTTATAACTTGATCTAATCTATGGTTGATAGGTGATGCTGATGAGGATTGCATTGGTGATAATGATGAGGTTGATGATGAGGTTGTTGTTGCGCCACCTCCATCCAAAACAAAAGAGTCATCACTAAAGTTAATCTTGTGTTTATCATTAATCATTGAGGTTGGTGATAATGTTGGTGATGATGGCGCTGACATTATTGGTGGTTGATTTACAAGGATGGTTGGTGATGATATTAAAGATGAGGAGTGGTTGTTATTATTATTATTATTATTATTATTATTATTGTTATTATTATTACTATTGTTATCATAATCATCATTACGGTGATCAGAGGTGGTTTGCTCTTGATGAAGTTTAATATCTGATCTCGCTTTGGCTCTAGCAACCGAAACATATTTCTTTGGTGATAAACTTTCAACACTATCCAAAATCGATGATGAATAGTATCTATTTGATGGTGAACTTGGTGATGATACAGACATTCTATTATCTAAGTCTTTTTTTAAAATTGTAGTTGATAATGATACAAATGTAATTGGTTTTGTAGTTGTTGTTGTACTATTATTGGAATCTTCTGAAATTGATGAAGTTTTACCTTCTTCTATTTCTTCTTGTTGTTCATCCTCATCACCATCTTCTTGTTCCACCTGTTGTTGTTGTTGTTGTTGTTGTTCATGTTCTTCTTCTAGTTGCTGTTGTTGTTGTTGATATTCTTCTTGTCTTTTTTGATGAACTAATAAAATTTGTTTAATTTCTTCATCCACTTCATCATCTTTAATTTCAACATCATTATCATTTCCTTGTTCTTTTTTCTTTTCATCTTCCAATTGTTGTTTAATTGATAATCTATTTAATTTACTTTGTAATTCCAATGATTCTTGTTGATGTAGTTGTTGTAATTGTTGTTTATTTGGTCTATTTACTATTTGAACTGTTGATAAAGTTGGTGGTTGTGGATTTGGTGTATAGGATATATCAATTCTTGATTTAATTACAGTTGCAGTACTTGGTCTAGAAGATACAGGTGCAATATCAGCTGTATTTGATCTTTTAATTCTTCTTAATGTTACCCATGGGAATAATCTAGTTGGTTTTTCATCTTCAAGTGATGCCATTGCTGATTTATCTTCAATATTGCTATTTTTACTTGATGTTGTTTCATATTTTTTCTTTTCTTTTTTATTACTACTAGTTGTCACTGATGCACCAGTGGAGGTTGTTGTGGTTGTTGTTGAAGTATTATCAACTGGTAATCCAATAAACGATGAAGATTTCTCTTTTCCCTTTGAAAATGGAAATCTAAATGTTTTTGGTGGTTTACTAGCTGTAATATTTTTACCGCTATTATTATCTTGTGATTCAAGACTTGGAAATTTAATGTTTGGTTCTTCTTTTGATTGTGATTTACCAAATTTTAAATCAAAAGTACTTCTTGAAACAGGTAATCTACTTGGTGATACATTTCTATCATGTTGAAAATAATCATCGCTACTTCCACTACCTACACCACCACTACCACTACCACCACTACCACTACCACTACTACCAATATCTATACTACTATTTCCACTATTACTATTTGCTTTAGATTTATGTTTTATCCATGTTGAATCATTATTATCACAAATATCATCAAATGAACTTGAAATTGAATTTATAGTTGCTATATCAACTGCAACTGCAACTCTTTTTGATTTATCTTTAATATTATTATTATTGTTATTATTATTATTATTATTACTATTTGAAGTTGAAGAAGATGAATTTTTAGTTAATTGAATTGTTCTAGTTGACGGTGAATATGAATGTTGATATTTTGATGCATATAAAGATCCTTTAATCGGACTATGTGTTAAATCAATTGATTTTCTTCTAATAGCTAATGATGGTACAATTGGTTGATTTTCTAATAATAATATAATAAATTAGTATGAATGTTCACTCTGCAAGTTGGTGGGGTATAAATTATAATATTATACTAGTACGTACTTCTAATTGCTTCATTTACATAAAAATAATATTTTCTATCAGCTTGAGAGATTATATTATCCAAATTTACAGTATTGGTATTATTTGTTGATACAGTTGGTGCTTTAATTGTTGGAGTTGATGGTGGTGGTAATAAATTATCATTTATATATAATTCTCTTCCAATATTATTACCACCGCCACCACTATTACTATTACAACCAATACCATTAGTGTTAATATTGGAACTAGTATCACTATTTAAATTGTTTCTATTAAAATTTGGTAAAATCTTTAATGGTGATGCAATACTTGATTTCTTTGACTCGAATAATCTTTTTAATTCTCTTACATGACTTTTCTCTTTTATACCATTTGCTGTTGACTCTGTATGTTTTTTAATAAAATCTTTTTTACTCTCTCTAATGTTGTTGTTGTTGCTGCTGTTTTCATTGTTGTTTGGTAATAAAGTAGGTGATGTTTCTATCATGATTTGTTAAATTTTGGTTTGGTTTGGTTTGATTTGTTTTTTTTTTTTTTTCTCCAATACTATTTATTTTTATAAACAAATAAAAATACTATTTATAGTATAGTGTACAGCAAGAGGGTGAATAGAATGGATGTATCCACAATCATCAATTGACCATTAGTCTTGCACACATAAACATAAAATCCACAAACCTGTCTATTATATTTTATATTCTTATAATTCTATGACTAACTATTTTATTATTATTATTATTATTATTTATTACTACTAATATTTATAGGTTTTTTATGGTGATTTCTAACTTTTATTTTTTTTTTGGTTATAACTAGGTTTAAAAAAAAAAAAAAAAAAAAAAAATTATTTTAAAAAAAAAAAAAAAAAATTAAAAAAAAAAAAAAAAAAAAATAGTTATATAATATTTAACCACATTTGTCCCAAAATTTGACCAAATTATTTTTATAAACTGACTGATAAACCACTGAAAAATTAAAATAACAATAATATAAATAAATTATTTTTGTTTTTGGTTTGATATTTTAAAAATATTTTCAAATAATAAAATTGCTCAGCAAATTTTTTAAAATTTTATAAAATATATATAGTTTTAGTTTTTTATTCTTTTGAATAAATAAACTCATATATATATATATATATATATATATATAGTTCAATTATAATTAATTAATTAATTTGAAGTTTATTATTATTAATACTATTAAATAATAAAACTATTGAGTATTAATATCTTTGAAATGAGAGAAAAATAATTATAATATGATATAAAAAAATAAAAAATAAAAAAATAAGAATTAAATCCGGTTTTAAATTTTAAGTTTTTTCTATTATTAGGTCATTTATTTTATTTTAAAATAAATCAAACAATGTATATACACACACATTTTAATTACAAAAGAAAATATTATTAAAATCAAAACCAAAACCACACACCCACACACTTTTTTATTCACTCCAAATTAACGGTTAATACCACACACACACACACACAATTGAAAAGTTTACCCACTCAATTTTTTTTTTTTTTTTTTAATTTTATTTTTATTTTAATTTATAATAGATGATCAAACAATATTATTAAATCAACCTTTTTTTTTTTTTTTTTTTTTTTTTTTTTTTTTTTTTTTTTTTTTTTTTTATTAGAGATGGGCGGTCGACACAAAATGGTATATGTGTTAGAATGGTGGGGGGGGG
>JACAFZ010009222.1:0-12711 GCA_015252675.1 Dictyostelium gargantuum | reverse complement strand
TTAAATTATTGAATATTAAATAATATAAAATAAAATGATTTAATATAAATATTGTTGATATTTGATATTTGTTTAAATACTTTGGCTAAGTATTTTACATAAAAACATGTAAAAAAAAATATAAATAAAGGTTCCCAATGACTTCACCATTGGAACAACACCGGCGGTAAATTTACCGTAGTTAGGTACAAAAAAAAAAAGGTATGAGGGGGATAGGGGATACTCAGATTAGTGGTTTACTGCCTCAGCTCCAAAGTTTCCGGACGCCCTTCTTGACAAATCTATCACCGGGAAGACCCACCCTCGTCAGTAAAAACATGTAAAAAAAAAATAAAAATAAAAGTTCCCCAATGACTTCACCATTGGAACAACACCGGCGGTAAATTTACCGTATGAGGGGAGAAAAGTGTAAAAGGTTGATAAATAAAATAATATTACTCTTTTGTTATAGTTTACGATGAAAAACTTGAATACTGGTTTACTTAGCACCAAAGTGTATTTACAGTTTTTGATACAAATAATTAAATTTATATAAATTATTTATATACATAGTTTTCTACATCTCTATAAAAACACTCATCTCACGGAGATTGATTAACCTAAAACTAACAATCAATTATCATTTATCAATATTAAAAGTGGAACTTAGATTCAAAAGAAAAAATTTATTCAAATTTAATATCTATAATATCTCACCAACTTTGGGTCTTAACTTATTGTTACAAACATTTTAACGAGGATGACATCGAATATTCTAGACCAATTTTCGATCTTTCTTCAATTCAAAATGAATTTTTAAATTTAATCAAAATAGAAAAAAATTCAAAAAAAATCAACACAACCTCCCAAAAATTAAACAATGGCAATTTAACCAAACTCAAATTCAACAGAGCGTGTTACAACCAAAGGAAAAAAAAAAAAAATACATGTAATTTTGAAAAAATCAGTATTATTTTAAAAAAAGATATTAATAATAACAACAATAATTTAATCAACTTGTAATTTTAAAAATCATTATTATTTTTTCATCAAAGAAAATCTAAAAAAAAAAAAAAAACCTCGTTAAAGCCAGAGCCCAAACCAAAAAAACCTTATTAATTGATGAATCAAATAAAAAATTTGATAATAGTTATTAAAAATCTTATCCTCTCTTTATTAACCAATTAATAATTGGTGCATAAATTAAAAAAAAAGGAGTAAAAAAAAAATTAGTTATTAATTGTAAAATTATGTTTATTTTTTTTGATTTTATATTTTTTTTTAAAACTAACCAATTAATTGATTTAAAGTTTGTGAATAATTTTGATCTAAATATATTTCTTTTTCTAAAACTTGTAAACTATCATCTTTTAATTTTTTTTCAATCAAACCTTTAATTGGATAATTTGAATTCAAATTTATAATTTTATTTAATGATTTTTGAGAAATATTTGTATTGTATTCATGGGTTGGGTTTATTTTTAATTGTTTAAAAAACTGTTTAATTACATCAAAACTTCCAATTTGATGTATTAAAAAGTTTATATCTACAAGAAATTTAAAATAAATTTCTTTTATTGTTGAGTCTAAAAGAATTTTAGAAACCAGAAACATATTATCATGATCTGTATAATTTATATTTGAAAATCTTAGTCGTGACAATGAAACCAAATGATTATCAACCATTGATTTAATAGATTGAATATTATAATAATTTCCCAAACGATTTAATTGGAATTTCAATTATTTGATCATTTGAATGTGTATAAATTACTAATTTATTAAATACTTAATTAAATAATTTAGAATGATTTAATTTTGATATTAAAAGTAATGATTTAAATGAAAATCTATAATTTAATTTATCATGCATAAAGTTTGCAGTTTCTAAATTTTTAGAATAATCAATCAAGTGGTTTACAACATTTAGACAACCCAATTTATAAACATGTAAAAATTGAATAAATTCTAAATTACCACCTTCAACTACAATTTTACCAAGTAGAATTGATTCAAATTCAAATATTTGATATATAGTATGATTATTAAAATAATATTTAAATAAATTAAAATCACCTGAAACCAATGAACTACATAATTTTTTAGAGGGCAAACCATCATTATTTAAATTATATTGATAAAATTGAAGTAATTTTGTAATTTGCTCTAATTGTTTGAAATCATTTGTTATTTTCCAATAATTATCATTGTTACTAGTATATTTTATAAAATTTGTATTTTTTTTATTTTTACATTTCTGTAATTCAATTGGAACCAAATGATATTCACCATATTCAATAATAAATTTAAATTTCATTAATAAACAAGTCATCTCTATGCTCTTATCATTATTGAATAAAGCCAAATAATTAAAAATAAAAATTCTTTTAATTTCTCTTTCAAATGATTTTTATTGTAAAAGCCATTTCCACCAATACTACCTACATTACCAACTTTATTTTCTAAATTTTTTTTTAAATCTATTAACAATTTAATTCTTATTGATATATCTGAAATTTCATTTTTAAATGTATTAAATAATGAACTTTGTGGGAAATTTAAAACACATTGAATAAAATTGAAAATCTTTTCAAATGGTACATGTTTATATATATCATTAAATTCATTATTTATATAAAAAGGAAAATAACCAGAACCACCACTAGGTTTATTAACTTTTTTAAATAATGGATATTCTAATTTCAATAAATTATCAAAATTACTATTATTTTTTGATAATTGAAATTTTATTAATGGTGGTTGAATAAATTTAATTTCATAAAATAAAAATTCCAATACTCTCGATCTATTTTCAGATCTAATTGAATATTCAACAACATTATTGTGATCTTTAATACCAATTTTCATAACTTTATATACATATTGAATAATTTCTAAATTTCCATTTATTAAAGATAAATCTAAAATATCATCATTCATTTCATTAAATTTTTTAATATTGAAATTTGACTTTGATACAACATCATTATATATTAATTTTAAAAATTTTAATGAACCAATTTTAATTGAAAATCTAATACAATCAAACTCTGAATCATATAAAGTTATAGGATAAACTATAATTTTTAAATTTAATAATTCATTTGAATGTATTGAATAAAATTTATCCAATAAATCAATTTGATAATTTAATAATTCTTTTGATTCATTTGATTCAATAAATTCAAAAAATGATTTTATTTTTAAAATTAAATTCTTGATTTACATTAAATTTAAAACCCAATTTAATTTTATAAAATAATAATTCAAACTTTTTATTTAAAATTAACCAATTAGAATCTGATTGTTCAAAATTTGCACATGATGAAAATGAATTAAAATCTTTTGTAATTAATAAATTTTCTTTTTTAATTAATTTAAAAATAATATTTGATAAAAATTTATTTCCAAATATTAATTTATAAAAATCATAATTAGTATTATTATTACTAATATTATTATATAACATTTTTTTATATTGATTAAAAATTATTTTTTTAAAAAAAAAATAAAAAAAAAAATAAATTTTTTATAAAAAAAAAGAAAAAAAAAAGAAAAAAAAGATTTTATGATACAATAAAATAACTACAATTTTTCGATTGATTAAAATTATTTATTTTTTTTAATATATGTTTATTAATTTTTTTTTGTTGAACTCGTTGAAGATCTTTTTCTTTCAAAAGTTGGAGGATTATTATTAAATAAACGATGAGAATCATCCAATAAAGAAGGTGAAGAAAAAGAAGAAGTTGGTGAAGTAGTAATTGGGTGATAAGCAGTTGAATGAACTAAAGGTGAAAGGGGATTTGTATGAGAGGCAATTGGAGAATTTGAACCACTATTTTGATTACTACTATTATTTTGATTACTACTACCACTACTAGTATTATTATTTTGATTATTTGTACTATGTAAATTTAATTGTTGTTGTAAAGTTTTTGAGAGTATATCACTTTCTTTTTCTTTGAATAACACAGCTAAAACTTTACATTTATTCAATTCTTTTTTAACTTCATCTTTTTGTTTATCACAATGTAAAACAATGTTTGACACAGAAGCATATTCAGTTAACAATTCTTGCATATTGATCCATGTGTTCCAAAGCTGAAGTAAATGTTGATATAAATTACAAACTGCAAAACAAAAACGAGTTTCGGTGATTTGAATTTGAGTTTCATCATTTGCAACACCATTTTCAAATAGTTTTGCACGAGTATTATTGGTTGAAGTACGTTGTTCTGTATAGATTTTTAAATTGGTTGTAAAGTTTGAAATTGATTTTTCACGTTGTTCTAAAAATTCTTTAGACATCAATTGTGGATTGGAAGTTGATGCCAATGTTTTTTTATATTTTTCACCCAATTGGACTGTATTTTGGATTTCATTGAATGAATTTAAAAATATTGGTTGTTTTTCAAAAATATCAACTGATAGAGCAGATACCTCTGTGGAAACTGATAAAATTAATGGTAGACATTGATTAAATAAGGTTTTATATTCACTTGTGATTTGATGAATCAATTGAGAACCTGCTGTAAACACATCAAATAAATCTTTTTCAGATGAAAATTCAATTTGTTCTGAACATGAATTCCACCAACTCTTTGCTGCCGTTACATTGTATGACATGTTGGTTAATGTTGAATTGGTTTGAAATTGAATATTTCTTGATAAAGTTGGTGATGATGGATTATGTAATCTATTTGATCTAATATTTGATGGTGATGTTGGTGTATTATTATTATTTGTTGTTGTTGTTGATGATGTTGATGATTGATTACTATTTGTTGAACTTGTTGAACTAAAAATATTTAAATTATTATTACTTGTATTGGTTTGATCTTTTGCCAATGATTGTAAATCTTTAATTGAAATTGTATCACTACCACCAATTTTTGATAATAAATTATTTGATGAACCAGAATTTGAATTTGAAATTGATGATAATGGATTTATGGGTTGATTACTGCTAGTTGTAATTGGTGATAAAGGTATACCACCATTGTTATTATTATTAAATTGTGAAGAAATTGAACCTGAATTATAAAAATTACCATGAGTACTCTTGTTGTTACCACCGCCATTTGAGGCAGTTGAATCTAATAAACTACTATCATCCATTGACATATCACCTAAACCTTCTAAAATATCATTAAAACCTTGGAAATGTGGAAAATTATGAAATTCAGGACCATCAAAATCATTTGAACGAAGTGTATCAGTATCCATTTCGACATCAGAACTTGGTTGTTCACGATTATTGATGGTACCATTACTAGATGAAGCACCATCACCACCGTCTGAATTATAATCACCATCACCATTACCATTTTCACCACCAAAGTGATTATTCTTTTGAGCACCTGCAGCTGAACCATCAAATTCATTTGCATTGGAGAAAAATGTTTCAAATATTTGAGTAGTTGAATAAATGGATTTGGTTAATGAATTTGAATTTGAACGTACACTACCATTGGTACTACCACTATCCATTAATACTTTGTTGAAATAGTTTGCAGACAATAGGGTACCACGATCAACACGATTACAAAATTTCTTGTTTCCAATATTATTTTTAGATGGTTTAAGGCTTGCATTATCAATGGTTGTAAGAGAGGTTGGTGAATTACCACTTGTAATCTCAATGAATCTAATTGCTTGTGATACGATATAATGTGGTGTTTTATGATCGTTTAAAAATTGGGTTACAGTATCAAACCATTCAGGTACACGTGAACTTTTAGTTTCTGCTGGATTTACACCACTCTTTACCAAAGCTGTTAAAATCTTTAAAATTGGATATCTATAGTCTGCAGTTGAGTATTCCAACATATTAAATAATAAAGAGAATACTAATGTTGAATTTTTTGATACACTTTCACTGAGAGGCACTGACAACTCTGAAAGAAAAGTATCCAAATGTTTAAAGTAACCTCTGAGACTATAACGTTCAAAAATGGTAGATAATCTATCCCAACCTTGATTTTCACAACCGATTGAAAGGTTTTCTGCAACCATTTGTGGCATATTTGTTGAATCATCACCAATCGATAAACAAAGATATGGTAACAAACTGATTAAATTTGTAATGAATCTAATTGGCTCTGGATGAAATATTTCATCACATGGTTCCAATGTAATTTTGCTAAGAAATTCTAAAGCGTATGGTGCAGTATTTACAGACATCAAACCCTTGATGATCAATGGTTGTACACCATGATAATTTTCCCAATCTTTTGGCATCGATGCTAAAAATACGTTTTGAACTGCTCTATCATTGAAATTTATGATATCCAACAACATGGAGAGTAATTTAATTGCACCGATAAAATGATTTTCAAAATCAGTGTGTAATGTTGCAACAGTACCCCAAAATATTTGTGGAAACAAAATCAATTTGCTTGGATGAATACATTTGATCATTACTTGAAGTGTTTCTTGAATTTCAGAGATAAATAATGCATTCTCTGATGAATTATTTTGAATGTATTTACCCATAGTTTGCATGACCTCAGTGAGAGAATCAATGGTGGTAGTTGGTTCCAAACCACGTAAAATTTGAAAGGATCTCATTGCTAAACGTTGATTTGGTGAGTTTGTAGCCCAATTAAGTGCTGCAACACCCCATTGTTCGTTTAGGTCATTGGATCCATTGTTTGATAGTACCAATACAACACGCTTTGATAACATTACAACGTATTTTGGATTTGAAATATCTTTTTTGGATTGTAATGCACTTGAATCTGCAACTGGTAATAGAAAATCAACCAATTGAACTGCATCTTCATAGGCTGGATTATCAATGGTACCACCTTCCTGCATTTGAAATTTATTGATCACCAAACATCTAATTAAATTTAATAATAATACACGGCAATGATCTTGAACCGGTTGACCAGAATTATAATATAGGCCTAAAAATATCAATTGCAATAACACTGGTAAATGTGCTCTAAATTCTTCACCAATCTCATATGAAACTTCACTAAGGAAAATCAATGGTAATTGAAAACGGGTAAGTGGTGAATTTTTAGATTGACCTCTTTCACCAAATAATTCTGTTGCATTTTGAAATGAAATCAATATAAATTGCACAGTATTATAAATGATTTCATTGATTGAATTTTGATTGTTTGAACGTTGAATTTGTCTGATTGCTGCTGGTGGTTTGTTGTTGTTATTGATTACTTGTTTTGTGGTTTCAGTTATATCAACAATGGATGGTGCACTATTTGATGTTAATTCTGATACTAAACAATTTATTAATTTTTGTGGTGATGATCTACCTAAAAATATACAAATTCTTTTAAAGATTGGAATTAATTCAGGATTTCTAGTTTTCTCGGTGATACCAATTAAAAAATCTATAATAACACCAATGTTATCTTGATTTCTACCCAACACTCTCCAAATCTCTTCGATTAAATGAGAGTGATGAACTGAATATTTGATGGATATTAGGATTAAACCTTGGAGTACTGCTTCCAATAGATGTGAATTTTCACTTGCCAACATCAACAATGACATTTGTTTAATCCATGGTTTAACATAATTTAACATTTGGCGTTGATGATCTTGACCAACGCTATCCAATCTATAAACGATATCCATAAAGAATTCATAGCAAAGATCATGATTCTCTAACGATAATTTTTCAGATAAAAGGTATTGAGCATTTAAAAAGGTTTCTGGAATTTCACTACCAATAGTTGAAGGATAATAGGATTCGGTAAAAATATCACCATTACCACCACCAGCACTACCCAACATTGCTTTACTTGCTTTAATTAATGATAGCAATAACAATGAATGTTGTCTAACATTTGAATTTTTTGTACCGGTATTAAAAATTATTAAATTCATCATTATTGATTCTGAATAATCAAATTTTAATACTTCATCTTGGCAAAGTTCAACCAACGATAAGAAATAACCATGAGCTACGGCATTATTTAAAGAATAACATTGATTTACACAATGATAAATTAATTCCTGATGGGATAGATTATGTTTTAAGAAATTTTGAAGACCAGTACGAGTGATTGCACGTAATTTAGTTTTAATACCAGAGCAAAACATTTGATTAATCCATTGAAATACAACACCGTTTGGATCTTTAAAGGTTTCAATAAAGAATGGACCCAATAAAATTACAGATAGAGCATGTGATGCAACATGACTTAATTGTGAAGCATGTTCATAGATCCTAATTTCAGCATCTTTTCTTTTACTTGCTTCTTTTTCTTCTTGTTGAAGGAATGCTAATAACTTTTTTGATATATTTTCTTCACGAATTAATTCTTCACTTTCACTCCATTTATTGAATGCTCTAAATAGATCACGACGTAAATTACGATCTAAAAATTCTTGACCACCACTATACAATTGTTGAACGATTCTATGAACCATTGCACAAAAATTAAATCTAATGTAATGAAGATTATCCCAAAGGTATTCGTTGCTTGACTCAACACCAGATGGTACATTTACATTTAAAAAACTTAGTACCTCTTGAATGAAATCAATGTATGATTTCTTTAACAATTCACGTTTAACCAATTCACCGGGTTTTAATGATTCTAAACAATGACGACGAATACCAATTACCGATTTGATAACATCGGTTTTCTTTTTAGTTTTTCTAGTTGCTCCATGAAGTTCATTTTCCATTGGTTTTAAAACATCGAAAAGTACCTCCAATACATAGGAATTTGTTTTCTCTAATGCAGTTAATGCAGATTCTGCAAAAAATCTATCCATGCTCTTTAGGTATGGTACGATTAGATTAAATAACTCTCTAGCTGAAACTGGTGATTGATCTTGATTATCAGTTTGTTTTTTTTTAATATCTAAAAATGTATTATCTGTAACTTGAATGGTGGCACAAGCCAATATAATATAATTTCTCCACCAAATCCAAAGTTGTTCTTGTTCCAATGTAATGGATTGTGCTTTTTGTGATTCATCTGGTTGAATTGGTTTAATTCTTTGTAATACTAAATCTGTAGATTTTGAAATGGTTCTTGGACATAATTCACATGCTGCCTTTATAATATCTGCTAAACAACAACTCCACAACATTTGATCTTCTTTTGATTCACTCTCTGCCATTCTTTCAAAATCTTGTGATGATTTTTGACGTTTGTATTTTTCGATAAATGGTATTAAATTTGTTGAACCATGATGATTATTTGAACTATTACTATTTACATTATTAATCATGATACTATTATTTGAATTGTTATTACCAATGGTTGTTAAATTACCACCAACGCCAATGTTGGTTATACCACCACCACTATTATTATTAATACCACCAATCATATTACTACCTATACTATTACCATTACCACCTACACCACCGCCTCCAACAATTGATGGGCCATTAATATTTTGAATACCACCGCCGCCAATATTATTTACATTTCCAGAAATATTATTACTACCACCAATCAATGATGATGAAATTACGCTACTACCACCAACATTAATACCATTACCACCTACGCCACCAACACCAACACCTATATTTTGATTATTTTGATTTACAACACTGTTACCTATATTATTTGATGATGATGATGACAAAGTGGATGATGATGAATTTGGACCATTAACGTTATTTGAACCATTAATATTACTAAAATAATAATTTTGAGCATGTCTATATAAATATTCACAACCATTCTCATCTATAATATCTTTTAAATAGGTTGAAATTTCAATTTCGTCATCTTCTTTTGATAATAAAAACGATTCATGAACCAAACGTATAGACTCTAAAATGGAAAGACATAATTTTCTATTTTTACCATTGGACGAACAAAGAAAAGTTAATGCCACAGCCTCTACATATGATATGTCTGGTATATTATCGGTTTGATCAGGTTTAAAATGAAGATCATCCAATTCATCGTTACTTGATAAAGAGAATTTATTTGTTTTAAATTTTGCCCATAAATCCAATAGTTCTCTCTTTTTCTCCAATACAATGGAGATTAAATTACTTTGTTTATCGGATAGATAGAGTGCAAATCTACCAAGGCCATAAATGATTTGTGGTCTAATATCGGGACGTGATGCCATTAATTGAGTTAACACTATGGATGCTTTTTCACTTACACCACGATCCAAATGAATTAAATATTTTGATAACATTACAACCAAATCTTGTGGTATAATTTTGGTTGGGAATGCAATTGGAATCACAGAGATTGCAATTTTTAATAACTCTAAACAAGAATGACCTGGAGGACGCATCTTTTCCAACAATTCACTCAATGGTTTAGTTTGATTTGAGGTTAACAACATACCAAAAGTACCATCCAAACTAATTAATATTTGAGAGAGTAAAATCGATAAATTCTTTAGGTATGGTTCGATCAAAGAAGTTGGTGCAACCTTTTTAATGTTTAAAGTACCATAACGCTGACGTCTAACAGCTCTAACCTTGTTACTATTGTTTGAACCGGTTGATGACTCACTTGGTGGTGCTGAACTTGGTGAAGATTGAGTTGGACTATTGGAAAATGATAACATTTTCGGAGTTAATGGATTGGTACCAGCCTGATCAATCATCATTACGGCACGTAAACCAATGATCATACGTTCAGAGTTTGAAATGTATAAATCTTTTGGATCACCACCTCTTAATAAATCGAAAATAATCTTTTCAAATGCAAAATCAATTCTACTACTTGCAATCACACAAACTATATCCACAAATACATCCAACGGATCAGATGCTGACATTGTTAATTTCTTTGCATGTCCAGTTGGAAATATATGTGCTACCAATTGATGTAATCTTTCATATACCTCCTCTGGTTGTTCTGAATATTTTGTTAAATAACATTCCAATAAATATTGTGCACTCTCTAATGCATATGGTCTAATTGCTTTATCTTTACATTTTATAAAATTATCCATTAATCCCCAAAATTGTTTTAAAAATGATTCTTTATCTAAACAACATAATAATATTGATAATAATGGAAATGATGTCTAAAAATTTTAAAATTTTAAAATTAAATAAATTAATAAATTATTATTATCAGCTATTAACTATTAACTATAACTATAACTACTTACTAAAACATCTTTAGTTTTTTTAGTTTTTTTTGAAATGTATTCATAAAGCTCTTTAATTGAATGAATCCAATCTGTATATGATAATTCTGGTTTAAATTTTTCTTCAGTTAATGGTCTTAAAATTGACGCTAATATCTCTGAAATTGCTCTTCGTAAATCACCTTTAATTCTATTATTTTTAAAAAATTCTAAATAATTGTTTATAAATTCTAATGATTGTTTTAATTTTGATTCAGATGATATCTAAAGATAAATTAATAAATTAATATTTTGTATAATTTTATTATTATTATTTATTATTATTATAATAATGCACTTACTTTAACTTTTAAAAATCTAATACCTTGTAATATTGAAAATGTTTTATTTTTTAATGTATTTGTTGATAAACAATTTTGAAATTCTTTAAAAAATCTGCTTGAAACACTACGTAACCTATATTTTGATAATTGACCTAAAATGGATGCACATAAATCTGGTATTATCATTGGTGATGAAATTGATCTTTTTTCAACTTTAAAAGATTCAAAACACATTGATTCAATTTGAATGCCCATTGCATCTGTTAAATTATCTTTGGTTAATGAATTCAATACACTTAATATTGTTGTACAAAATATATAATCCACAATTAATTTATATCTTTCATCAATCATTGGTGTTGTATCTCTTTTAGGAATTAAATCCTCCCTTTAATAAAAAAATAAAAAATTATTATTATTATTATTATTATTATTATTATTATTATTATTATTATTATTATTATTATTATTATTATTAATATATGATAATAGATAGATAAATAGATAGATAGATAGAATAGTAGTAATATGGTAATATATTTACATTTTTGGTTTTGAAGTACTTTTACCAGGTATTAAATGTTGTGATGATCTCCAATTTAATAATGCGGATGCAATTAAATTTAAAAAATATTTCGAAACTTCAGTTAAACCTTCCAATACTTGATGAAATGTTTTTGATTCTGGTCCATCAAAGAAATCTTCAATTTTAATTTTATCATCTCTAATAAAAATATCGATTTTAACTTTTGTATGTTCTTTAAAATCACCTAATAATTTAAACATTATATGATCTGCTGGTAAAACTCTATTGATTTGCATATTACCATTACTGGTATTGGCACCACCAGTGATACCACTAATATGTGGAATAGATGTAGTTGTTGTCGTTATTCCTGTTGTTGTTGATGTTGATGTTGTACTAACACCACTACCAATGGTTGATATATTCATATTACTACTATTACTTGTATTACTATGTGTAGATTCTGACTCATTACTTCCATTACTACTGGTTCTAGTATTTCTAACCATTTTTTATATATAAATATATTATTTTTATTATTACTATTTTACTACACTTATTTTTTATTATTATTATTATTATTATTATTATTATTATTATTATTATTATTATTATTATTATTATTATTATATTAATTTACAAATTTATATTATTACTACTATTATGTACACAACCGAAAATAAAAATTAAAAATAAAAATTAAAAAAGGAATATTTTTAAATTTTCTTTTTATTTTTTTTTTTTTATATATTATTTAATTAAGTAAAAAAAAAAAAAAATTAAAAAATTTAAAAAAAAAAAAATAAAAAAAAA
>JACAFZ010009111.1:0-12718 GCA_015252675.1 Dictyostelium gargantuum | reverse complement strand
TTATTAATTTTTTTAATTAAAAAAAATTTAAAAAAAAATATTTAAAAAAAAAAAAAAAAAAAAAAAAATTTTTTTAAATTTTTAATTTATTTTTTTTTTTTTTTTTTTAAAAAAATTATAATTATAGGTCTTTTTATAAGAAACACAAATTATTTGTAAAAAAAAATAAAAAAAAAATAAAAGTAATAACTTATTATTAAAAATAAATTAAAATAATAATATAAATTTGAAATTTAATTTTTGTTAATTTATTGATCATCATCAGTTATAGGTATCATATCTGATGATGAATCATTTGCTTTTGATTTATCAACAATACGTTTGCCTTGAATAAAACGCATTGAATCAGAATAACTTTGAGCAAATATTTGTTTTTGTAGGGTAGGAGTAGCAAAAGGTTGTTGTAGTTGTTGTTCTAATTGTTTTTTAGAAGGTGAACAATAAAAAGTAAAATTGAAAACATTTGATAATTTCTTTTCGCCAATAGTTGGATTTGTAACAAATGCCAATACCTCAACTTGCGCATAATAGGTTTGTGGTGAGTCATTATTACTACCATTATCTTCCATTGCTTGTGAATAAACGATTGTTGATTCCAATGTTAAAATATCACCAATTTCAACAGGTGTTAAAAATTGAATATCATCCATTCCTCTGAATCTTGGTAGTGATTCATGAAATTTCATAAAACATGTTGTAAATGCAGTTTCAAATCCTTTTCTCATCAAGTATCCACCAAAAATACTACCATTAATATTCTTTTCTTGAGGTTGACATAATATAACAGATTCAATATTTGTTGAGTTTATTGGTATTAATTCTATAAATGGAGGTATAGTATCTGTTGTTGTTAACAATGATGATGATGATGAAGACTTTTGTTGTTTTTGTTGTAATTGTTGTTTTTTTGAGATCATAAATAAGTTATGAATTGTTTGTAATTCTTGAGAGGTTGGTGGTATTTTTTCTAAAGATTGTTGATGTGAATTTAAACGTTGAAGTTTATGTTTTTCAGCATCCTCAAATAATTTCTTCTCGTGTGGAGTATTTATTATTAAATGATTGACTGGTGTTGATTTTCCAGTCATTGGGTCTTTTGCTACCATTGTAAAGTATGCAACTAAAACCGGTTCCCATTTTTGAGTTTTATTATCTTTAGAGGTAACTTTAATCATAATCTCCATTGAACTTTTACCAACCCAAGTTACTCTACCAACCATTTTCAAATCTTTATCAGATACCAATGGTTGAAGTAATTTAATTCTATCAACTGATGCAGTAACCACCATTTTTTTATAACCATCACCTTCATTCTCTGCATGTTTAAATCCAACGGCGGCGGCCAATGCATCTAAATCTTCCAATAATCTACCAACTCTTAAATGACCGTATGGTGATAAATACATTTCACGTAATGCTAAATCTGTACTAAAAAATAAATCAAATTCAATTTTACTATCATTTGGCGATTTTGTTGTCAAAGTTGGTACACTTGTTAATGTTGGATTAATTCGTTTGTTATCTCTATCCTTCCATAGTTGTTTAGTGACAGCTGATTGATTTAAATAGGTTGTACTTGATGATGGTGGTGGTGTAACGGTTGCTTTGATATTATAGTTTTTTTCATTAAATGAAAATACTTTTTTATCTAACGCTTTTAAATAATCTTGTTCATTTTCAAATGTAACCATTGCATTTGCTGTATCACCACCATCAAATATAGTTTTTATACCATGATGTGATGATATTTTTAATTCTTTAAATTGATTCCAAATATCAAGTGTATTTACATTTGGTGGTATATTTTTAATTTCTATAGTATTTGTTAAATTATTACCACCAACTATTGTTGTTGTTTTTGTTGATGATGCATCTGTTGAAAATAATCTTTTAATTACTATAGTATTTGTTATTGGTCTACTATTATTTATATATTTAAATATATTATTTAATATCATTTTATAATAATATAATTATGATGTATGATAATGATGATGGGTTTTATGATTTTATCAAAATACCGAATTTATTTAATTTTTTAATTTTTTAATTTTAATTTTTTTTTTATTGTTTAACAAAATAACGAGTAATTTTTGTTGTGATTTTTTCATTTATGCAAATATTATATTTTTTGTATTAAACAATCTACATTTTTTTTTTTTTTTGTACAGTCACTATGTAAAAAAAAGTTTAAGAAATTGCTCGAAAAAAAAAAAATTTCAAAAAACCAATAAATTTAATGGTTTTAAAAATATAAAAAACAATCGTTTAAGGTTTATATATTTTTTAAAAAAAAAAAAAAAAGGTGTATGGATGGTTTTTTTAAATTAAAGAACAATCATATGAAGTTACAAAATTAATATAATTTAATTTAATTTAAATTTTGAAAATTTTTTGAAATTTTTTTATTTTTTAATTTTTTTTAATTTTTTTTTTTTTTAATTTAAAATTATTTATTCCATTTTCAATTATTATTATTAAAAAAAAAAATATGGAAAATTTAAATGAACAAGAAATTAAATATAGAGATGACACTATAAAAGTTTATAAAGATTTATTATCAATACCAACAATTTCAAATGTATTCTTTACAAATGAAATGAATGATGATTCCTCAACATCTCATATATCAGTATCAATTTTATTATCACAAATTGACATTACAAATAAAAAATCAAAAGTTTATATGTCACAAAAAAATATAATTGATAATAAAACTGTAATATCATCACCAATTCAACAAGAGTTGGCAACCTCTATAATCTCAATTTCTCCATCACATCAAAAGATTTTAACAATTAAAGAGAACCCATCAACCGAATTTGAATTTTCATTTGATATATCTGATAATTCTCATTTAGTATCATCAATAATTTCACGTGATGTACATAAAAAAATATTAAATGATGGTAAGTGTTATACATATATATATAGATAGAAAAATATGCTAATTATTTATAAATTTAAATTAAATAGAATGGTTTGGTAAATTTTCATGGTCACCATGTGAAAAATACATTGCATTCGTTGCAGATTCAAAGTTGAATACAACTGGATTCTTTGATAAAGAACCAAAAGATAAACAAGTTGGTGAACAATTTTTATTTAGAGATGATTGGGGTGAAACTTATTCACCAGTTGCAAATCCATCTATTTTCATTGTCGATATTGAAAAGGAATCAGTATTCCCCGTTGAACCATTCCCATCTGATAAAATATCAGCTGGTCAAGTAATTTGGACACCAAATGGTGAAGGTTTGGTTTACATTGGTTGGGATTTCGGTAAAAGAAAACTTGGTATCAGAGCATGTTTCAATAGATCAAGCTCATTATTCCATTTAGACTTTAAAAGTTTTATCGATGCAAGAAATCAATGGAAAGAATTACAAAAAACTGATCCAAAAGCAAAATTAACTCAACCATTATCCATTGTAAATTTAATACCAAATGGTAATAATGGATGTTATAGATCGCCACGTTTTACTCCTTCAAATGGTGGTGCACCACCAAAATTAATATTTTTAGGTTTTGATGAAAGAATTTATGCACATTCTACATGCTCAAAAATATTTTCAATCGATTGGTCTGCTAATACCATCAAAGAACCACCACAACAAATTACAACATTATTGGGTTACAAAAATTTTAATGATCAATTTATTGGATTATTTTGTCAAGCATTACCAGAGAGCCCATTCATTGATGATACCACTATTTTATTCTCTACCCCAATTAGATCCAATCAAAAGATAGTCTCATTTAATATTGAATCAAGAGAATTAAAAGTACTTGGTGATGATGATTTCAATTCCACCAATCCAAAGTTTTATGATTTGTACGATATTGACTTTAAATCAAAGAATTATTTGATAAGTGAATCATCTTGTAATCAACCAGCCACCGTATGGTTAGTAAATTATAAAACTAATGAAAAAGTGATGATTTATTCACCAAAACCTAGTAAACAATGTCAATCGATTTTCAAATCATTTGACGCCACCATTCACAAGGTTCCAGTATCAACTCCAACACCAGCACCTCACACCGATACAATCAAATCATTTGAAATGATTTATTTAAAGAATAAAACCAAGCCATCAAGTGGTTGCCTTGCATATATTCATGGTGGTCCTCACTCTAATTTGGATTGTGAATATGCAGCAACAGTCGCCTACTTGGTTTCATTGGGTTACAATATGATCATACCAAACTATAGAGGCTCAACTGGTTTCGGTAAGGATTTTGTAGATTGTTTACCAGGTGCATGTGGTCAATTGGATGTTGATGATTGTTTGCAATCCATAAACTATACCATTGAAAAAATAGATTCAACCATCAACAAAGATCTTATCGGGGTGATAGGTGGTAGTCATGGTGGCTTCTTATCAGCTCATCTCAGTAGATTCCCAATTGTTAAAACATCAATCATGAGAAATCCAGTAATCGATATACCATCAATGTCAACTCTATCTGATATCCCTGATTGGTGTTTCTTTGAATCTGGTATCTACTTATCTGATCCATCTGCCCAGTATCATACATTACCTACCATTCAAGAAATTGAAAAAATGAGAAAATGCTCACCAAGTTTCTATATAGATAGTGTTAAAATTCCATCTCTTTTAGCTTTAGGTGACTCTGATTTACGTGTTCCACCATCACAAGGTCTATTATACTACCGTATGCTTAGAGAAAGAGATATTACCACCAAATGTTTAATGTATCCAAAAACTGGTCACAGCTTAGATTCAATCGATGCAAGATTAGATCAATGGATTCATATATCTTTATGGTTAAAAAAATATTTACAATAATTAGTTGATTAGTTATTTTGTTAATTAAGCTCATACATAATGAATTAAAACAAATAAAATAGTAATAGTATTAATAATAATAATAATAATAATAATAATAATAATAATAATAATAATAATAATAATAATAACAATAATATTGATTAATGTGTTTATTATGCATTAAGATTATGTTTTTTTTTTATTTAATAAATCATTTAAACATTTTTTACATTCACAATTAAAACCATAATTTTCAAATAATTGAGATCTTCTATCCACGATATCTTTAGTTGTATCAGTGTATGATATTGTAATTTCATCACCTGGGGCTAATGGTTTCAATAACCTAAGATGCATAGTATGATCATCAGGGAAATGAACAAATGTATTTGGATCACAATCATGATTGATGAATGATGTTAACAAGTAAATACCAATACCAGAATCAGGTGATGACATTTTAGTTGAAGTTTGATCAGGATCAATATCAATACCGATTGTATTTAAATATAAAATTTGCATTACTCTAACAAACCAATCATAATCAAATTTTTTTAAACTTGTTTCGTTCATACCTTTTAATAATGATCTTGAAAATATTAAATAATCATCTTTCCATTCTAATGGTGGTGGTTTCTTTGCATACGATAACATTTGTAATGGTAACCATGTATTTTTTGCAGATTTTTCTAAATGATATCCCATTAACATTCTTGCTAAAATTTTACCTGCCAATAATGGAAATCTTCTTTTTTCAATAGTAGCATGTTTTTCTAAATAACTAAATCCCGATCCTGTTGATTTACATAATACACTATGATATTGGATTGATGATTTCTCTTTACATTCCTCTGAACAATATTTAACAATTTTACACTCTTCACATTCAACTGTTGTTGTTGTTGTTGTTGTTTTTGTCATTGTATTATTTTGTGCTTTCAAATTATTAGCTAATGATTTTAAACAATGATGACATATCTATATATTAAAATTGATTAATATGTTAATATGTTATTGTATAATAAAAATTAAATATAAAATAATAATAGTGTTGTATTGGATGTAGTGGTATATGTACATTTTCATTTGATTTTATAATAGAAGGATAACTAATAAATGGTTCTTCTATAAAGACTATATTTGGTTTATTTGTTATTGGGTCGACAATGGGTAAAGTATGTGTTGGATTCACTTTTGGTTTATAAAACAATCCACGTTGATTTAAAAGATTATTTTCTTTAATCTCTACTGTTTTAAAACTATCTTTTAAAATAAATTTATATAAATTATCAATCAACTGTTTGGGTTCATTTTTATTAGGTTGCGTACAAAAAGTTCTTTGTAAAAGTTTATTCATATTTAACTTCAAAAATTTTAAAAAAAAAAAAAATAAAAAAATAAAAAAATAAAATAAAAAAAAATAAACTAATCCAATGAATTGTATAACTCATACAACATCAAGTACCATTTAATTTTTAGTTTTATATTAATTTTTTTTATAAGAAATAGTGATAAATGATTCAAATTGAAATTTTTTTTTTTTAAATACTGGAATAAAAAAATCCTGAATTTCAAAAATCACTAAAAAACATCAAAAAACAGTTTCCATAGCTCAGTGGAAGAGCAAGCGACT
Source organism: Dictyostelium gargantuum (assembly GCA_015252675.1). NCBI lineage: Eukaryota > Evosea > Eumycetozoa > Dictyosteliales > Dictyosteliaceae > Dictyostelium > Dictyostelium gargantuum. Next base: position 6,289 of record JACAFZ010009111.1, on the reverse strand, counting down.
GCAAATCGTTAGGTCGTCAGTTCAATCCTGACTGGGAACTTCCTTTTTAAAACAGAAATCTCTTCCCAGTGATCGACAGCTAAAAAATTTCACGACAAATCTATCACCGGGAAGACCCTAAAAAAAAAAAAATATAAATAAAAGTTCCCCAATGACTCACCCATTGGAAAGGTTCCCAATGACTTCACTATTGGAGCAACACCGGCGGTAAATTTACCGTAGTTGGGTACAAAAAAAAAATTTCAAATTTCAAAAATTAACACAAAACGATACCAATTTCTAACAATTAGAACAAAAAAAGATAATGGTAATAGTTTTTTTTTAATTAATATACATGTTGTATGCTTCAATTATAAACAATTCGTTAAAGAGCCAATAAGATTTTTTATTCATTTTTTTATATTAGAAGTTTTTTTTTTTTTCGTGTAGTCTACTGGTTTAGATTGTGTAACAGTTTTTTTTTTTTGTCTGTCTTTTTTTTTGTACCTAACTACGGTAAATTTACCGCCGGTGTTTGTATTTAGACGATCACCAAAATGTTTTTTGCCAAATTCTTTTTTTTTTCTAAAAAAAAAAAATTTGTTGGTTATGTGATAAATAAATTTTTTTTTATATTTTTTTTTTAATAAAAAATGAAAAAAATTTCATACAAAGATCTAGTAGAGTATGGATATGAATCAAATGTTCAACATTTAACTGTAAAGGATGCAAGTGGAGAAAGGGTTTATAAAGGGTTGTTTAAAGAAGGTTTAAAAGAATTAATATTTGGTGGTGATAATGATGCATGTCATCAATCAATATTTGAAAAGAACTGTTTTCCAAAAAGTTTAACATCGATTGAATTTAGTGAAGTTTTTGACCAACCATTAATTGATAGAGATATTCTTCATCAGGGTATAAAAATTCTTAAATTTGGGTATTCATTTAATCAATCACTAGATGGTTTTTGGTTACCAAAATCACTTGAACATTTAGAATTTGGAACATGCTTTCAGTATCCAATTAAAGCAGAACATTTACCACTAACATTAAAAACATTAATATTGGATGATTTTGATTATAAAGGTGATATCGATTGTAATATACCAGATAAATTTAAAAGGATAAAAATGTTGAACTCCTATAATAATTCATACCCTATTCAAGAACTTGGTATAGATAGTAATGTAATGATTTTAATTTTTGATGATGATTTTAATCAAGACATAAAAGTATCTGATAAATTTTCACATAATATTATATCAATTAAATTTGGCAATTCATTTAACGGAGATATAGAACCATTTTCATTACCACCAAATTTACAATCATTGGAATTTGGAAATGGGCACAACTCAGAAGTATTTACATATGGTATATTGCCCTCTAAATTACAAACATTAAAATTTGGTGAGGGTTTTATTGAAATAATACCAAGATATTCATTACCAAAATCAATTACATCATTGGACTTGGGTTGTTGCTACGAAGGTCCATTGGATATGTTAAATCATTTACCAAAATTAAAAACATTAAAATTAAATGATTATTTCGATAAACCAATTGAGATAGGTTTAATTCCAAACACAGTAACATCATTATCATTGGGTTATTATAGTTATCAACCAATATCTATTGGTGCATTACCACCAGGTTTAACATCACTTTCAATTAATCCAAAATTTAATCAAGATTTAGAAGGTATTTTACCAAACTCAATCAAAGTAATTAAAGTCCATCATGAAAATGAAGAATTTTTAAAAACCAATATGAAACTAAATAAATTTATAGTATTATACAAATAAATCAAATTGTTTATAAAAAGATTCGTTACATTGTGTATTTTTTTATTTTATAAATTATTTGAAATTTTATTATTAACTAAAATTGAACCCACTGGTATTCTAACATTGAAATAACTTTCGAAAATTGGAAACAATATTCTGTAAGCACCATCTTCACATGACAATGGTATTTCTGGTGATGTATCTCTTTTATTTTTATTCTTTTGAATAGGTGACATTTTACTGATCCAACCAGTGTTTACTCCATAAACTAATATTGATTTCTTTTCGAGATCTTTTGCAATTGATTTGGTTAAAGAGTCCAAGCCTGCTTTTGCCATATTAGTGTGAACATGATTACCTGATAAATTGTTATATTCATTATTTATTATACCTTCGGTAGATGTGACATGAATAATATACGAACAGTCCAATCCACACAATTTCTTACCAAATTCATTATCACTTTTTTTCATTAAAGGAACAAGTTTTGACACTAAAAGTGTTGGTACAATAGTGTTAATAATTTGAACCTCTGCAAACTCCAAAGCTGAAATGGATTCAATATTTGAATTCCATGTTGTCTTTTGTCTTAAGTCCAATGGTTCATTGTGTGGATCTAGTTGATTTGGTGGGAATAATGAATTGTCAACTATATTTTCGTCCTCTGGTAGCAATTTACTTTCAATGATTGATGTTGATGAAATACCACCAAATTGAATATCAGAAGCCCGGCATATTGGACCATAGGTATCCCGACGGCATGTTTTGGTTATAACTAAATTATTAAATTCTTTTTCAGCAGTGAGTAAACTATGGTAGTAGGCTCTTGGTCTTCTAATGGTTTGTGCTGCATTTTGAATTAAAATATCTATCTTTCCAAAATCTTTTTCAATATGATTTATAAATTGCTCTACAGATGAAACATTTCTAAAATCCAATCCAAATATGTGTAAACGATTTAATAACTCTGATGCAGTTTTAGAACTATGTTTACCCCTTAACCTTGTTTTAAATGCTTCGTTAGCTAAACGAGGGAATCTTGTTGTTATAATTACTCTAAACCCATATCCCAACAATGCAATAGCACATTCAAAACCAATTTTAATTCTTCCACCGGTAACTAATGCAATTTTTGTATTGTTGACATCTGATACCCCACTGAATGCAATATTGATCTGAACTTTGTAAAAATTGTTTGCTCTTGTACAATCTTCACATATGATTGAATTTGGTGGCCTATTTTCCAATGATAAGCTTTTACAATTGAATGAAGAATCTTGATATTTTTTTTTACATTGATAACATGTTTCCCAATGTCTTAATTTCACCAAATTGATTTTCCAATCAAAGTTTTTAACCTCACCAAATCCTATTGTTTTTGTACCCACTAAATGGTCACCAAGGATGTAATCAATGCTATTTGAGCTGCAAACAAATAATTGTTGACCAATATTCTCTCTAAGCCATTGATCAATATAATTAATTTCCATTCCAATTAAATTAGATAATGGAATACTATCATATCGAGCCATTGTTTTTTCGGTCATTGAAGATTGGGTTACATTACATCTATCCAAATGTTTGCAGTGTTCAAATATATTTTTACCAAAGTTTCTTGTAATGTATTTATTTGCACGACGATCCAAATCTATTGGAACTATATTGGATCGACTATTAAATGCATTTTGTGCACGTGGTGACATTAAAACATTTTCACCATTGAATGCAATGGCCGTACAATCCATATCTGAGTATAGAAAATGTTCATTAATTGTTTTATTAAACATTGTTACCAATTGAATTGGTCTAAATTTTTCACCCAAAATAGTAACAGTATTTGGAGTACGAACTATTCTAAATTGATAATTCTTTTTATATGTCAACCAATTTGTAATGGAAATTAGTAACTTCTTTAATCTTGATTTACCTGTTTCCAATGTTGGTGCTGTTATTAAAATATCAATATCGGATGGCAAATATTTAAATTTATTTTTCATTCCAATAACAAATGGACAATCGTCTACTAGATATCCTTTGATTTGATTTTTTAATAATTTTGACATTTTAAAGGAGTTTATTGTACGTTTTTGAAAACTGGTTTGATTATACAACTCCAAAATATGAACGGGTAATGATTCTAAACAAGCTACCAATGAACCACCAATAATATAAACGTTGGTACCATTCTCATCGTGACCATAATCAATAATATTTGACAAACCATCAGTAATTATTTTTAATGAAGATTTTAATATTTTCACATTTGGTCCCACTGAATAATTAGTACAGAAGGTATAATCTCTAATTTGAAAACTGTCTTTAGTTGATTTAAAATAATGTTTATTTTTAATATCACCAGTTTCTTTATCATAAACTAAAAATGGTTTTAATCTTGAATTGGCATGATATCTTTTATTGTTGTTTGCATCATAACCAATATTTTTATCTCTATTTAATACCAACCCGAAATTCATATAATCATTTCGTTCTCTTGTTAAATTTAAAGAGATGATTGAATCTTTTAAAAGTTGTGTGAAAATTAAATCATTATCTAAAGCTTTGATTACTTCATTTGAAATATTTGGTACATATTTTTCTGATGAAGTTTTCGATTTATTATTGTTGCTTCTTTTACCAAATTCCAATGGTGGAAAAAAATCTTCATTTAATTTAAAAAAGTCATTTTTATATTGATCAACTGATTCTTTAAATTTATTTTCAATTTCATTACTATTTCCTTTTTTTAAGTAAATTAAAAATAATCTTAACAATGTTCTTAAATCACTGTACGACCAATCTTTATTTAATGATAAATTTTTATCAAATGATGTTACGATCTCATCAAGAAAACAATACTCTTTACTTTTTCCTTTATGTTTTAACTCCAATGAATCACCATCGTATTTTTTTGATAATTCTATAATATATGTATCATAACTTTGACCATTTATAAAAAAATTTCTATATTTATTAAGCATTTCTGTTAAAAAAATATATAAATAAATAATTAATAAAAAAAAAAAATTTGGATTTTATAAATTTTTTTTTATAAAAAAAAAATTGAACCAAAAAAAGTCATCTAAATTTCAATTGTTTTTTATTGATTTTTTTAGTATTCTCCAAATTCTTTCTTTTTTCAAAAAAAGATCTGGATTTATTTCCGATTATGCCTTTGGTTTTAAAGAAACATAAACTGGTTCAAGTAAATTTTTTTTTAGTTTTTTAAATTTTATTATTTTTATAAATTTCATGATTATCAATACAATTGTTTTGTTTGGTTTTTTTTTTTTTTGTTTTTAATTTATTAATGATTAATATTACTGGTTAAAACATCGATCCAAGTTTTCATTTCTTCATCGGTTTCAGAAGCCAAGAAATATAGACGTTGAGAAGTTACAAGAGTAAAAGAATATTTTTGTTTTGGTCTAGTCTCTTGTTTGACAGAATGGAATAAATCGATTATACCTTTTTCTTTTCTCTTATTTTTCTTTGATACCTTGTAATATGTTAAAACATTATCTTTGTAAATAAATAAATATTTCTTCCAATCGCTAGAATTGTTTGAGGTTGGACTACTTGATTTAAAAAGATAACCTTCGTGCTCTTTTTTAGCTGGTGCACGTGGTTTGTCCAAAAAACTTGTTTTTCTTTCTGCTACTGGATGTGAATTACCTGATCTCCATGTTCCTTTTCCATTGGATGTATCAGTACCACTCTTTAAATCCAATCCTTCAATGTACTCTTCATGTTCTTGTGTGTTTGGTGTACTTGGGCTATTGGGTGTTGACTGTAAAATAGAGGTAGTAGTTGGTGTTGATGGTGCACTGTTTTCATTATTTACTAAATGGATTGGTGATAATCTTCCACTGCCATTAATATTGCTATCCAAAGTAGGTGATTGTGATTCTAAAGATGATGGAGATGTTGGAACTGATTCATTATTTATTTGGACGGTGGTTGTGTTGTTGGATGTAGTAGTGGTGGTGGTTACATTTGAATTTACATCATGAATATCAACACCATTTTGATTTATATATTTTGCTTTGATCCAAGATAATTTGGTTTCGTATGTATCTTTTGGACTCGGTTTGGTTAAACCAGATGGAATATTTCTTTCATATTTGTTATTTGCTTTGGTGTTGCCTTCTTGTTTTTTTACAATATCAGAGAATGCCAATGATAATGATCTTACTGATTTTACATTTCCCTCTGGTAAATTTTTATGAATGGAAGAACAATCTAAACAAACAACAACTCCATAGTTTATTGAAACCCATGAGGGATCTGGTGCGCTACACTCTGCACAATGATTATTGCCTGGTATATTTAATATACTAGAGCTATTTGATTCCTATAATTATAATAAAGGTTGGTTTTAATAAAAACACGGTGTTAGTATATCATAGGTTGTGATTGTTTTAAAAATAATAATAATAATAGTAATAATAATAATAATAATAATAATAATAATAATAATAATAATAATAATAATAATAATAATAATAATAATAATAATAATAATA